>MU225235.1:226807-245589 GCA_018584345.1 Thuja plicata | reverse complement strand
CCTTGGGGGCTTGGTATGCTTTCTTTGTCATATTCAAATCTATGCATTGCTTTCTCATTTCCATGTTATGTTAGGATTGTTAATCTAGAAGATTAGATCTTGATATTACATATTTACAAGCTCTCTTCAAGAGATCAACACACACACACATTACGTTCTATATTTGGCTATTCGTGGAGGTGGAGATCACCAAAATGGGGGTTTGACTAAGGCAAAACCCTATATAGCCACTCCAAAATCCCTCTTTTCAGATATTTGCAGGTGCTATTTTTGGGAGTTACAGGTATAGAGCAGCAGATCAAAGGCCAAATCTAGATACCCTTTTCGACAAACTTTCAGGATCCAAGAACAAAGTCACTTTCAGATTTGTGCAGGTCAGGGTTGACATTATTGGGTCAGGGTTGACATTTATGGGTCAAGGTCGACCTTTTTCATAAGACAACATTAGAATGGAAAATGATTTCTGGGTTCTGTTCATCTCTGTGTTCTGGTTTGGTATCAACTGTTAGATTTTCTAGAAACTCAATACAAACCTCAGAAAATGAGTTTTTCCAGATCTGCTATGTTATGAGGTAGGTATCTTGTCCATTTATTTCTTATGTGTTCCTCAAGCTATTTTATCATATTAATTAAGTGTAAGAAAACATAAACTTGGCCTTAGGATCTCGCTTTACTATATTACATAAATCTTATTTAGGGAATCCTTCTTGTGCCACTATATTTTATCTTATAGTTCCAAACAAACAACTCAACCAAGTGATTGAGCTATGCTTTGCAGGAAAGGCCAACAAGGAAAAGGAAGACCAGGAAATTCAAACCAAACAAGAACTTTTAGTTTCTTATCTTCAGAGACGGTAAATTCTCTCGACGAAGGATAGAAAACTAACAAAGATGTGTGAACAAACCATGGACCATGCTTAAGAACACTGTTAACATGTGATGGGTTCCCAAAGTGAAAAAGGAAAAAACCTTTAGTAAGGTTCTGAACACCATCCAGATGGACCTCATGAGGGGCCTAGGATTTGGTGACCCAATCCTTGAGCACACTCTCAAATGGAATTCTACCAACAAAATAACTTTAATAAGAGTATGATTCTCTAACTAGTCACATGCCTGTTTAAAATATGACACTAGAAGAACCACATCAGGAGTAGAAAATTTACCTCATGGAAAATCTTGGGAACGAATTTCCTAGGATGCCTTCTCGATGGAGCCATTAGCACTAACAGCCAACACTTCAACACCAGCAGCAATTTTTGAGCTAGAATTGGTTGCCTCCATTAAAACCTAAACTTTTACAATTAATGTGGTATGAAAGCTATGTACAGCAGACCTAATAAGGGAACCCTAAGGAAGCAAAGACGTAAGAGATAGTTGCAGATGTTGAAGATCTATTTCCCACTGTAGTCGAAATCGTTATATGAAAATGTAAAGTTTTATTCATTAAATTATTTTTCAAATCTTAGATTACAAATTAGATGAAAATATTTTCATAACAAAAAATACATACCATATTGTCATAATACTAATGTAGATTATTTGTACAAGTTATTTTTTATGTACAAATTTTTTTTATTTAGCTCTTTCACTATTCTAAAATAACTACTGTAAGACACATAAAAAAAATTTGTTCTTTCCCCATTTCCTTTATAGAGAAAATAACAAGTTTCTTTTTTCATATATAAAAATAAAAATAAAAAAATAGGTCGTGAAAATATGACTAAGAAACAAGTCATATAAGTTCATTTGCTACCACCACATCACCTTTCCAATGTTTTAATCTTTTCTATGAAGGAAGTAATCAAACTAGTTCAAATCTAATTTACGTATTCCTTCACTCAAAGGAATAGGATGTAAGGGAAACTTATAGCCATTTCAAATCTATTTTAGTTCTTACTTCACTCTATTGCATAAGATGTAAGGAAAACTTATAGTCATGTAGAGTATTGTACCAGCTCAATCTAAATTATATTATGGGAAGAGGATAGAGGGTGTGATTCATTCTATGTTCAGTCAAATTTAAGATATAGTATGTCTATTGTATGTCTAGTTCTTATTGTCATAAATTATAGAGTTTTAACTAACCCAACCTTGAAAATATTTATGAGTGAAGTATGTTTCAGAATATGAAAATCAACATTCACATGGTAGAAACTGTACTCTAGAGTTATACCATTTTGCATGTTCAATCCATTATTTAATGGCTTCATAGGTGAAGTTGAACACTCATTTACATGTTGATACTTTATTATATAGTGAAATCCAAAATGGCATATGAAATGTGAAGGAGATCTATTTGACTCATTGTTAATGATGAGGTGGAGAGGATATTTACAAATGCTTCTCAAAAAATTATACAATTCGAAAGGATTTTGAAAAAGTTAGAATCTAGTGGATCGAATTTACCAAACTCTCAACTCTAAGTGATTGTCCTAGATTAATATTTCCATTATAGAATGGATGAAGTTAGATGGTCATTGGTGACTACATGAGCCTCTAGGAATTGTGGTATACACTTGGAATTCAACTCCTCTTATAGGCCTCTAGTTTCTTTGATACTTAGAAGAATTAGTCAACATATGGCTTTGTCCAATATATTAAGTGAACAAACTCACCTTTAAGAGTAGAAAAGCATATTGTTGTGCACATTGCATTACATCTCATTGATCACAAGATATTTTGATTAAAGCAATTCTTGCAATATACTAAAATATAGAACCTTGAATGTTAACAGAAATCAAGAAAAGTAATAGATGTAACTAATTGAAAATCCATTACAAAAAAAAAATCTTAAATCAAGAATTGTAAATTTACTTTTACTCAAAATACCTCTATAACATTATTTAATATCTTTCTCAATATTAATTATTCTTCACATTTTATGTCTAACAAATAAACTTAAAAAATCAAATTATTTTTATTATTTACATTATTTTTACCTATCTATAATTTTAAAAATTATATCTTAGTAATAAGGACAGAGTATATAATTGCTCTTCTTGAAAGAGAAAGCCCAACACTGGACAGATGGGTGATAAACAAGATAATGGGCTTCTTCAATAATACAAACCCATGTATAGCAAGTATTTATTGATTATTAGATCTTCTCTATTTTTAAAAAAAGAATGATCAGACAATTTGTTAATCTATTGAGACTGACTTCTTTAAGTGTGATAATTTAACTGGGTCATCATTGAGGATTATTTCTTGGAATGTTGAGAACAATGTATACAATAAAAATAAAAATACATTATGTATTCAGTCCTGGCAAGAGATGGACAGTTGATCCCCACCAACAATTGACAACACTTCATAGAAATGGACGTAGTGAATTTTGTCCCCTCGTTAAGTCACTTATTGTATTGAAATTTGATTCTTTTTGGGTATGGCAATGCAGTAAAATCTTTAGAGTTTCCATTTTGTTCATTAGTCAGCCTATTGTATTTGTAGTCCTTTCTCACTCATATTCCTGATCAGTCAAAATATAGTTTTCTTATTTCTTATTTGGCTATGGTCGACTGTATTCCAAATTTCTAACCAACTGTGGTATTTCCCCAGAGCTTTTTTTATCTTATGAGAAATCTAATAATGATCATCAACGAATGAATCCTGAGACCTGGAATTAAGAGCGTTCTCGAAAACATTAAGGATCAGTTGATATAACTTTTTCTCTAAATTTAGATTAAAAGTAATATATTCAGTCCAAAATGTTGCTTCAACTAATGGCCCTCGTTAAGAATTAGCTGATGTGATCATTTAAAGTTAATTGACAAATGGCAGTGATTTCATAAAAGATAGATCGACAGTGTGAGCATCATTTATCCTACAAGAAGTTTTTTTCATATTTATAAAATAATGAATAGTGGAGACTGCCTCAAACTTAAATATTCAATAAAAAGGAAAATTTGAAAGTGATTTGAGATATTATAATTTGATCTAATTATATATAGTTATAATATGTTTGTCAATTAATTTAGTTTGATATAAAGGTTTATTAGTGTCTTTTATAATATGTTTAGAATTTAGCTTTTTATAATAATTCATATTTTAATAGTACAATTAAATTTAAAATTTCAAATATTGTAATTTTTTTCATTTCAAATAATATTAATTAAATTATATGATACTAGTTTAGTTATTTTATAGATGTATTCAAAATCGTTATTAAGTGTTGAAAAATCAAAAATATTAAGATTACAAATTAATCTTATATGAAGTATGAAAAGTATTTATAATATAAGATAGTTCTTGAAAATACTATATGAAATAAGAATAGTAATTAGATCAAATACTATTATATTAATAATATAATTTTTTTAAAAATAGGAAAATATAGTATAGAATTAAAAATTGCCCAATTTTAAGAGTGACGAAAAAAAGAATGGTAGCGACTAGGAAGTGAGAAAAAGGGAATGTAGAATGCAATATTTGGAAAGATAAAATGCACTAAGATGGGGAAAGGAGTGAAGGATTGAATAATGGTTGAAAAATAGAATTTGGTAAAACAATAATGAAACATGGAAATAGTATAACAACAAGGAGAAATAAAATTAACAACTAGGAAGTGAGAAAAATGGAATGTTGAATGCAATATTTGGAAAGATAAATGCACTAGTGATAGGGAGGCTCCTACCCTAGAGTCACTTGACTCTTCTTAGGTCACCTTATATACCTTCAAGGGTTTACTTCTCAACCCTAACCTAGGAGAACACTCCTTGTTTGCTTCTCCCGATCCCTATGGCCTCTCTATCAAAGGTAAATCCAACTCTTCCTTGAACCTACTTGGTTAAGTTCACTCAAATCTACTCTAAGCACTTGTCAGCCATATTGCAAGATTGTATTGGCTCCAATTCATCTTAGTTCAATCCATCTTAAGGGTCTTTTTCCATGGTTCAATTACCCTTTTCAGTCGAGTTCAAGAATCACTGGTTCTAAGGGCTAGTAGCTCTATTAGCCCTAATTAGGCCCCTAAAGTTTAATAACTTTAAAAATTCTCAAAGGATACCCCAAACCAATCACTGATCCTGACACCCTTTTGAAAAACTTACAATATTTTTAGGGTTTGGGGTCACCAAGGTGTCTGTACAGTACCTTTTGCAAATCGGGTCAATCTCTTTAAAAATAGGGCTAATTGCATTCTCTTACGACATTTTTTGATGAAATAGATTCATCAAGTCTTGACACTAGCTATAGGGCTTCTTCAAAACCCTAACAACAGCCTCCAATCACTAGATCCCTCAATCCAATCCAATCCAATCCTACCTTCAATCACTGACCGTCACCAAATTGCTCCTAGCCGGGTACACATTGTCTCGCCTAGGAAAGCTCCCAAAATTAGCAAAAGACATCTCCTACAACTGTACAAGAATGAAAAGAATTGACAAGGGTTCCACTTTACATCCTCTATGGGCCATCAAGGTCCCATGGTGGGAATTCATCATGGAACCATATTTACACAGATAACCCCTTACACTGGTAGTGAACAGTCTAGGAAGGATTTTATTTTATTCAAGCACACAAAACTATACAAGAACTCAAAAGAACTAGTTACAAAGTAAGGAAAAAATAATATGGAACTACTCTACACATAAAAATAAGTGATTCAATCCATGTTCAAGGTTTTCTCACTGAATCTTGCAAAAATGTGAACAATATAGTAAACTGTCACCAACTCCTTCTTGGGAAATCAACCAAAAATTTTCCAACCTTCGTAAAATTATTGGAAAAACCTTATATAGGTCCCCTAAACTTATAATAACCAACAAATCTATCCCATAAATTCCATTAGGTCATTTTGTGTTATTTGTCCAAATGTTGTCGAGCAACATTTGAAAGTTGTAAAAGTTGCTCAAGCAACTTTTTACAACTTTTACATCTTTTACAATTTAGTAGCCCTGATCCAATGAATGGGTGCCACAAGGCTTCTAAACTCACCCCAAATCTAATTACACTTCAAATAGGTCCATCTAAGCACTCTAGGTGTCCTTTCCACATATTGCCCTATTTTAGCTTCCACAACATAAATAGGGTCTCTTGGACCAATTTGACCACAACAAAAACACCACACTACAAAACAACCCAAAATCAACCTAACACAAACTTATTTATATACATGACCCTAAATATTTCTTTCACGTCAAAATATGAGGGTTACCCAATCTTAACCCCTAGGTACTCCTGCGCCATGCTCCCTCTAAACAAAAGAAGTTTAGTTATATCTAGAGAAAGTAATGAAGAATCTATTCCAAGATTCTTGAAGTTAGCCTCTACACCTAATGTAGCCTTTTCTTCAGGTAGGTTCTGTCATTTGACAAGATGATCCATTTATTGTCCATGTCTGGTCTTTTTCTTAACTCTAGAATCTTGTAGCTTCTTTGCTTGTGGCTTGCTCTTAGGTGGCAAGGTTACATCAACCATAACCTTGTCAACATCATAATTATTCTCAATCTCCTTTGGCATAGTACCTTTATATTTGACTAAGTCCTGCACATTGAACACTGGTGATATTGCCAAATTTATAGGCAATTTTATTCTGTAAGCATTCACTCCATATTTTTCTAGGACTTTACAAGGCCCTATCCTTCTCATTTGTAGATTAGTAGGTACCCATTTTTTATTCTATCTTTGTTCAAATGCATCATAACTAAGTCTCCCACTTCAAATTGTAACTCCTTCTTCCTTTCATCCACTTTGGCTTTTGTTAAATTTTAGGATAGTTGCAAATGTAATAGCACTCTATGTTGTATGTATTTTCCAAATGCAACAATCTCTATTTCATTTATATTGGGAATGAGGATATGAGAGACATGTCCCTTCATGGGACATGTCTATTCATTATTATTGATAAGAAAGGACATGTCTCTTCCCATTAATTATAATTTAATCAATCTTATAATGTTTCATCAATCAATTATTAATTAAGAATAGTTTAATATTAAATATTAAATTTTATATGATTAATAATAATATAACATATATATTATATTATTATTAATCAACATATATTATATGTATTATAATGATCATACGAATGATGCTACAAACATTAACACTCCCTCTTAGCTAGGGAGGATGATCAAACAAAATCTGTAGTGGTCTCCCATGTCAACACTTATGACCCTTACCATAGCTACACAAAACATCAACACTCCCTCTTAGCTAGGGAAGATAAAATTAATCAAAATGCAAATGACAAAATATCCATTACTTCTAAGAGGGAAGATATCACTTCATCATGATATCAAGAGATATGGTATAACCAAGAATATCAAGTCTCGTTATATTCACCATAACTCAAAGAATGTTTTATATATCACCTCAAAATGATATCAAAGATATGGTCTGACCAATAATATCAAGTCTCATGATATTCACCATAACTCAAAAATTTCCATAGGTAATGTATCCTTAATGTAAGGTATATCTATTGTGATTTTTTTCAGCCATCACACGATGTCTATCACAATAGAAAGGCAATGGTTTGTTTAAGGAACTGAATCCACCATGCAGGAAATCATCTATTGTGATTTGTTTCAGCAATCACATGATGTCTATCAAAATAGAAGGCCAATGGTCTATTTAAGGAACTGAATCCACCATGCAAGAAATCATCTATTGTGATCTGTTTCAGCCATCACACAATGCCTATCACAATAGAAGGTCAATGGTCTATTTAAGGAACTGAATCCACCATGTAGGAAATCATCTATTGTGATCTATTTCAGCCATCACACGATGTCTATCACAATAGAAGGTCAATGGTCTATTTAAGGAACTGAATCCACCATGCAGGAAATCATCTATTGTGATCTGTTTCATCCATCACATGATGTCTATCACAATAGAAGGTCAATGGTCTATTTAAGGAACCCACCATGTAGGAAGTCATCTATTGTGATCTATTTCATCTATCACACAATGTCTATCACAATAGAATGTCAATTTATTGTAATATCATCACCTTTTAACAACTCTTACAAATACAAGTGATAACCACTTGGAAGTCGTCACTTCCTCGTGATGTACACATGGGTTAGGACCACTAAAAATATGGAGTCACACACATGACATCCATCATGCCATAGTGTAGAGGATGAAAGAAAGGGATTTCACCTCGAACTTATCTCATAGAGAAGAACTCGTTAAGAAAATATCAATCTGTTGATCATCCAAGATTGCTTAAGATGAACTGTTAGACTCCCTCTGAGTCTGATATCAGTATTCTTAGCTACTCATCCAAAGTTACCTCTAATGAGTCAGACTCCCTCTGAATCTGATATCAATCTTATTTTTCCTGCAAGAGAATCTCCAGAAAAGATCAAGGCAAATAGCTCTTATAGTACGTATAGAAATACAAATGAGAGAGAGACTATAATGAGTAGATAAATGTAATACTCACGGATAATAAATACTTATCTGCACATCAACATCCTTGATACAATTTTCTTCAATGAAGGTCCATATGTACATCAAATCATAAAACATCTTCTCAAATTATTTGAGAGACATATCCCCTTTGAATTATCACCCCACTAAGGATGGTTCAAATGGAAATGTAACTTTGGTTATTATTCTCCTTCCACAATGTACGATTCCCACTCTTCTATCATTGAACAATACTCATGTCTTCTTGTGAAATGACTTGATTGCTCCAAGAGAGGTGACACTCTATAATTAATTGTTTCTTTCTAGAAAGAGACACACTTCATTGAATACATTCTTCTTTGTTAGTTCTTAACCACGATCATAACAAATTAATATCTCTCTTTAATGAAAGCCACTTTCAGGAATTTCACATAGACCCATACACAGTCTGTCATAAATTTTTAACCCCACATATTATCTCCAATCGCTCCAATGAGATTCTTGAAAAAAAAAATTTCACCAACATATCCAAAATTAAGAAAATTCCAATGGTGGATTTGTGAGATATGGTCCCTTTACTGAGACTATATTTTCTAAGACAGACACACATTCACCATCAACAAACTACTCTCTTACATTTGCAGTCTGGCTCTGATACCATGCTAAATGTAGGATAGCTGCAAATGTAATAGCACTCTATCAAGTATGTGTTTTCCAAATGCAACAATCTATCTTTCATTTATATTGGGAATGAGGATAGGAGAGACATTTCCCTTCATGGGACATGTCTATTCATTATTATTTATAAGAAAGGACATTCCTCTTCCCATTAATTATAATTTAATCAACTTGTAAAGTTTGATCAATCAATTATTAATTAAGAATAAGTTAATAATTTAATATTAAATATTAAATTTCATATGATAAATAATAATATAAAATATATTATATTATTATTAATCAACATATATTATATGTATTCTAATGATCATACGACTGAAGCTACAAACATTAACAGCTTTAAGCCTTTGTGTTGCTTTTGTTAGGGTCTTCTTTACTTGATCATGCACCTCTTTCATTGATTGTGTGAAATCCTCTGCATGTCCACTTCTATTCTCCATTCTTCCTAAGTCTCTGAGTTCACAAACACTCTTGGGATGAACACCATAGACCACTACAAAGGGATTCTTTCTAGTAATTGTTTTCACACTGTCATTATAAGCAAACTCTGCATGTGGTAACACTTGATCCCATACATGTCCATATTCCTTTGTCAAGCACCTCAAAAGGTTACCCGAGACTCTATTAATGACCTTTGTTTGGCCATCAGTCTATGGATGATAAGAAGATCCAAATGAAAGATAGTGCCCAATCTCTTCCATAGTGTCTTCCAAAAATGTCTCATGAACTTAACATCTATGTCTGAGACTATGCTAAGGGGCAGTCCATATATTCTAACAACCTCTCTAAAGAACAATTGAGAAATGTAACTAGAATCATGCGTAATCTTACATGGAATAAAATGGCTCATCTTACTAAATTTTTCAACAACTACAAAGATACTATCTAATCTAGTACTTATACTTGGTAAACCAACAAAGAAATCCATGCTAATGCATTCCCATGGCCTATTGGGAATGGGAAGTGGCTGATAGAGACCATAATTAGAAACATTCCCTTTGACTTTGTGACAAATGATACACTGTTCCACATACTTCCTAATATCTTTATGCATCCTAGGCTAGTAGTAAAATCTTTTGACTAACTCAAGTGTCTTATTGAGACCAAAATGTCCACTGAGGCTACCATTATGCTTATCTTGTATGATATTTTCCCTCATGGATCCCTTAGGAACACATAACTCTCCCCCTCTAAAAAATAACCCATTTTTCAATGTATAGTCAACAAACTGAATACAAAAATTATTATTGAACTCTATATATACCTTGTATGCCTCTAAGAAGTCCTATTCTTCTTTGTAAAAGAAATTTGAAACTTTCCACTCCTATGCTTTGCAATTGCACTTCTTGAATAGTGAGAAGTCTTCTACTCAAAGCATCAGCCACCTTGTTCATCTAACCCTTCTTATGCTTGATAGTAAATGTGTATGTGTGTAAGAACTCCAGCCACTTAATATGCATATTGCTTAGCTTGTCTTGGGAATCGATAAATCTCAAGGCTTGGTTATCAGTAAATACCACAAACTCTTTGGGTAGGAGATAATGTCTCCGCTTCCTAAGGGCTTGGACTAGGGAATAGATTTATAGGTCATATGAGGAATACCTCTTCTTGGACTCATTCAATTTCCCACTATATAAAGCTAATGTCCTGCCCTCTTGACTTAAAATAGCTCCTACTGCTATACTGCTTGCATCACAATCTAGGGTGAATAGTCTATCAAAACTTGGGAGTACAAAGGTAGGTTGGGTGGCTACTTTTTGTTTCAACATTTTAAACTCCTTATTGGCTTCCTCAGTCCACCTAACCTTAGTTTTCAACCCACACTTAATAGTATCTAAGATTGGGGCAGAAATTGCACTAAATCCCCTAATGAACTTCCTATAGAATTGGGAAATTCCATGAAAACTTCTTACCTCTATACTATATGTGGGAGTAAGCCACTTGATTATAGCCTCTACTTTACTAGGATCCATCTTCAAAGTTCCTTGTGAGACCATAAATCCAAGATAGACCAGCTCTTGCTTCAATAATTCACATTTCTCCAAGTTGATACCCAACTACTCCTCATGCAATCTCCTCAACACAATCTCCAAATGTTCAAGGTGTTCTTCTTTAGTTTTACTGAATATGAGTATGTCATCAAGATATACTACCACAAACCTTCCTATGTAGTCCTTTAGCACTTCATTCATAAATCTCATGAATGTTCTAGGGGCATTACTAAGCCCAAATCACATGACAAGTCATTCATATAGATCTTATATGGTTTTGAAGGCTTTCTTCCACTCATCACCCTCCTTAATTTGGATTTGGTGGTAACCACTCTTAAGATCCAACTTGGTAAAATATTGAGCTCATCCAAGACAGTCCATTAGGTCCTCAATCCTATGAATTGGGAACCAATATCTAATGTTGATTCTATTAATTGTTTTGGATTCAGTACATAGTCTCCACTCACCTCCTTTTTTATGCTAATACCACTGGAACTGCACAAGGGCTTATGTTATTCTTCACTAGACCTTGATCAATTGACTCTTGTACTTGTCTTTCTATCTCATTATTCTATTTAGGAGTCATTTTATAAGCAGCTTTATTAGGCAATGATGCCCCTGGAATGAAGTCAATTTGATGACTCGTTGTTCTCTATGGTGGTAGGACTGCAGGTGATCCATCACTAACAATTTCTTTGAACTGCTCCAAAATTTGTTGTACATCCTTGGGTAGTGGTGCTTGTTCAACTTTTTGTTCTTCCTTGGGCTTATTAATAATAGAAAAACACTCCTCTTCTTCTTTCTTGAGGTCTTGTAAGAATTATTTTCCACCAACTACCAACACATTAGGACTACTATTTTTTTATCCCTTCTTCCTCCACCAAAGATTGGATCTTGTATGTTACTCCATCCTTCTAAAATGAATAGGATTTTTTCTCCCCATTATGAATGGCTTTCCTATCAAATTTCCATGGTCTTCACAATAATATATGGCAGGCATCCATAGGCAACACATTATAGAGAATCCTATCAGCATATCCTCCAATTTCAAAATCAACCACAGCTTGTTCATTGACTAGGATATGTTGTCTCTTATTCAACCATGTCCCTCTATATGGATGGTCATGAGATATCCTATTCAATCCCAACTTGGTCACTTCTTCCTCTAATATTATGTTGTTTTTTGACCCTAAGTCTATTATCACCTTGCACACCTTACCAAGAATCTTGCATTTCACCTTGAAAAGTGACCTCCTTTTCTTAGGATCTTCCTTGACTAGTTCTTTGATTAGGAATATTCTTATCATTAGATTCTCCCTAGTCTCTAAATCAAGATTGATCTCAGGATACTTGACACTATTGGTGTATTTTTGCACATAGTTTACTCTTCTTTCTGACTGAGAAGAAGTTGGTTTATCAGGGAACCTATAAGCAGGGTGACCAAACTTATGACAATTGTAGCACTTCATATTTGCAAAAGAGGAACCTCTACTAGAACCTCTGAATATTCCTCTGTTACTACTTCTAGCACTCCTTCATCTTCCATAATTACCTCTTCCACTAGATTCACTACTCTGCTCTTTCATTCTTGAATCCCCTTGTGGTCTTGATTCATTACCTCTACCGCCATAGTTCCCTCTATGGCCTCTTATGTTTCTACCTCTTCCTCTGCCTCTACTAGTAGCTTCATGATTCTTCTTACTCTTTTCTTCTACCTTAAGAGCCAATAGATAACATTACTACACTATAGGTGTCAACAAACTTATCTCCTCTTGTATACTTCATCTTAGCCCATTTATATAACATGCAAGTTTAATGCTCTCATCTTTTGTCACTTTGGACCTTAGACACAATTTGTAGAACTCCTAAGTATAGGCACTCACCTCTAATTCTCTTTATCTTAGGTTATTTATTTTCTTGTGGAGTGTTATCTCATAATCATCATGGATATAGGTGTCCCTAATCTTGGTAACCATACCCTTCCAAGTAGAAATGGTATTCTTTCCTTCCTTTTGTCTCTCATCTTGCACAAACTTCCACCATGTTATGGCAGATCCACTCAACCTACTCTTTGCCACTCTCTCTTTTTGTGCTTCAATCACATTCTCACATTCAAAATGGTTCTCTAACCCTTAAATCCACTCCAACACTTCTTTTGGCTCCATTTTCCCACTAAATAGGGGTACACCCTCTATCAATTTTCCACCCATAGCTTTCAATGCTCTAAGGAATGGTTCTTCTTGCAAAATGGGATCAAGCTCTAGCACTTCATCTTCTACTACCACAGACTTCCCTTTACCTTCTCTCTCTTTCACTTTTTCACTAACCTCTTTAGTCTTGGCTTCAAGTTCACCAAGCTTACTCTCCATCTCTGCCAATCTTTCCCTTAGGAGTCTATTCTCCTCTTCTTGGTCATCAACCTTCTTTTCTAACTCTGCGTTGGTCACCATTCTTGCCTCACCCACTGATTCACAATCAGACATACACTACTTAGCCCAAATATTTTTCTGGCTCTAATAAAAATCTGATAGGGAGGCTCCTACCCTAGAGTCACTTAACTCTTCTTAGATCACCTTCTAGACCTTCAATAGTTTACTTCTCAACCCTAACCTAGGAGAACACTCCTTGTTTTCTTCTCCCAATCCCTAAGGCCTCTCTACCAAAGGTAAATCCAAATCTTCCTTGAATCTAATAGGGTAAGTTCACTCAAATCCACTCTAATCACTTATCATCCATATTGTAGGATTTTATTTGCTCAATTCATCTTAGTTTAATCCATCTTGAGGGTATTTTTCTATAGTTCAATCACCCTTTTCAATCAAGTTCAAGAATCACTGGTTCGAAGGAATACTAGCCCTATTAGCCCTAATTAGGCCCCTAAAGTTAATAACTTTCAAACTTCTCAAAGGATCCCTCAAACCATTCACTTATCCTAACAACCTTTTGGAAAACTTACAATATTTTTAGGGTTTTGGGTCTCTAAGGTGTCCGTACAGTACCTTTTGCAAACTGGGTCAATCTCCTTAAAAATAGGGCTAATTGCATTCTTTTCATGAATTTGTTGATGAATCCTTGACACTATTTCTAGGGCTTCTTCAACAACCTCCAATCACTAGATCCCTCAATCCAATCCAATCCCAACTTCAATCACTGACTATCACCAAATTTCTCTAAGCTGGGTACACACCGTCTCGCCTAGGGAAAGCTCCCAGAATTATCAAACGACATCTCCTTCAATTGTACAAGAGTGAAAATAATGTACAAGGGTTCCAATTTACATCCTCCATGAGCCATCAAAGATCCCATGGTGCGAAGTCATTGCGGAACCATATTTACATAGATAAACCCTTACATTGGCAGTGAACAGTCCATGAAGGATTTTATTTTATTCAAGCACAAAAAAATATAAGGGAACTCAAAAGAAATAGTTACAGATTAAGGAAAGAATAATATGCAACTACTCTACACATGAAAATAATTTATTCAATTCATGTTCAAGGTTTTCTCACTAAATCTTGCAAAATTGTGCATACTATAGTAAATTGTCACCAACTCCTTCTTGGTCAAACCTCCTTACAATCATTGGAAAACCCTTATATATGTCCCCTAGACTCATAATAAATAACTAAGTTGACCCATAACTTCCATTAGGGAATTTTTCATTTTTCATTCCTTGACCTAATGAATGGGTTCCAAAAGTCTTATAACCTCACCCTAGACCTAATTACACATCAAATAGGTCCATCTAAGCACTCTAGGTTCTATTTTTGCATCCTCCTATGTCCATCAAATAGGCTTGGTCAGTCAATGAAATTATAGAGTTCAATACTATTGTGCTGAGAAATAGACCCATGTCATCAAAACATCGTTGTCTTAATATAGAAATGGATGAGGTGATCTTGACAATAATATAATTCATTTCAAAGAGTGTTATTTTTTTCCAAATTTGTAAACGATTGACCCTACCAAGATAAATTTTGTGTGACAATATAAACCTATAAATGGGGAAATAATGTAAAATTCAAGTTGCAACCTAAAGGATTATATTTGATTGAATACTAGAAGAATAATAAAAGTAGTGACAATGGAGGGATGATGGACAAGGTTTGTATGCATCTTAGATATTAGGAACCTATTTTTGAATTAAAAACATATTATTTCTAGAATTCTAATGTGTATTTTATTATGAAATCCACCCTCACGATACTAGGATCCAAAAATCCTCACAAATAAATAAAATCAAATAAGTGTCTTCATCAAGGTTGATGAGAATGTATTAAAATCAGAGGTGTGTAATGTCAATTTCTGCACTCAAATAGATATTGCAAGTACTCTTTCATAAATAATAGAAATAAACAACTTGCATCTTAGGATTATAGAAATAGAAGAATTTTCAATGAAGGTTGAATGCTTTATTATTAGATTTAGAGAAAATAGAAGAAAGTATAAGGAAGCATATATCAAAAAATCAAGTCTCATAAGAGATACTTATCTTGAGTCCCAACATTAAGGAGATGACTATAATTTTCCTATACAAATGTATGATAACATTTTTGTTCTCTACTCTTTTCTAACTATTAATAGCTAAAAAAAAAATTGCTACAGTTTTCCTGACAATTTTATAGATGAGCTTCTTTTGCACCAGAGTGTTTCTTTTTTTCCTGGTTCACTGTAATTATTATTATTAGGTTAAGAAATGAATAATATAATTATTACTTGTACATTGGACTTTGTAGCTTACAAGTGTGTGATGGTAATGGTTTCCAAAGATAACATTTTCTTTTATTGCAAAAAACTTTGAAAAAAATACAAATAGCGTATTATAGCTACATCATAGATAGCGTTATTATGTGATTGCTACCAAAGATAAAGGTATTATTTGATTTCTAATGTTGATAATTTTTTAAACATTGCCTCCAAACCCAGAGGTTTAAAATTTTGGATTATAATATATTAAAATATTTAAGAATTTTAAAAATATTTTGAGATTTTATTTTTGTTTTACAACCATTTATGAAGGGAAATAAGAGCATCCCATAAATCCATCTAAGCTTAGCATGTGCATCTAGTATCCAATATTTCTTTGAAACTTATTCCAACAAACTAATACAAGCACATATAACTATGCCATAAAATCATAGTCGGACATGTAGTTTATTTCCCATGATTAAGACCTTAGGAGAAAGTGATTATTACATATCTAATAAATTTTTAGCATCATTCCGACATACAAATTGAATTATTTGAAAACATGAAACAAGAAGAATGAGATGTGGAGAAAAACACATATATATGTGGGGAAAGTCATTTCATGTAAAGAAACCCCACATCCAAAACATTGATCCACAGCAACAAGTTACAATACATTTTCAAGCGTAATCTTTTTCATGGATATTTGCATCTTGTTCTCTCCTAAATAAAATCTAGTAGAATAACCCTTGTGAAATGAACGCCTCTCCTCATAAATACACTAAGGTTTTAACATATGTATAGAGCTCAACACAAAGATGCATTTGTCGTCCATGGTTTCCAAAACCATCTTCAATTCTTAAGAGTTAATTTGTGTCATAAAAAACCTCTTTCTTATCCCATGACACATTGTTGATACCAACTTCCAAGGAAACAAAATCTATCTCATCCATAATAGTCATATTTCCAAATACAATGTAACTACAACATATAAATTACCATGACATGGAATAGGTGTCTTCTTTACCTTACACCATTTCTCAAAAGTGAACTCTGACATAAATGAAATTGCTAAAATACAACTCCAATACATAATAGAAATCATAAACCATGAATCTTAATCAATATAAGAAATTTTCAAATAAATTTCCACTCTGAAATAGAATATATAACAATATATTACCAAAACATACCATATTCCAAGATTAATACCAACTTCCTAGTGTAACCACCTAGATTTGGTCTGCTCTGACCATAGACCTTATTTTCCCTAAGTGTGATCATACCCCCAATTATGCCCAGACAACTCTTCAATCAGCTGGCATAATTCATTCGAATTAGATTTAATCTCCTAACTGATCTAATCACTAATTTACATTAATCACTTTAGCCAATCCAATCAAATCAATTCAAATCATAACCTAGCTAAGGTGATTAATTTAAAAGGGAATTAAATGGAATCCTATTTATACCTCATCACTTGCAAAATCAATCCCCTAGCCTAATTGATTCAATTTGGCTATAGTCCTAATTAATTATTACAAAGCAATCAAAAGCTTAAATGATTAATCAAATCCACATTATTGAGTGAATATGTTATTACAACAATTCATTTCATTAATATTCCCTCTAACATAACCAATCTCAACTACCCAACCATGAGTTCAAACTCATCCCAACACCTTCTCACATGCTAATTCTTCTTAATTAGCTAATTAACCCTAATTAGCTAGTCCCCCCTCCACTCATTCTCTCTCCTCCCATCTCTATCTCCTTAATCACCTACCTTAAGCCTTAATCCTAATCCTAAGCTACCCTTAAGCTTGTCACATTCCTAAATCTGTGATTAGGAATTCAACCCTCCCCCTAAAGTCAAAGTTATCAGGCTTGACCTTAAACCCTCACCCATGCTTCTTAAACCCTCACCCATACCTCATTAATGCTTTCATAAATGAAGCATTAATGGCTCTTACACATTCTCTTCCACACTCCTCATTAATGAGTCCTACACCCTCATTATTGGCTTCTAGAGTCTTCTCCCCACCATTTGATCATCTAAGGTGTACCAAGCACGCATGTCCAAAGGGTACAATAAAAAGGTCAAACCATGAAAATTTCAAGTGGGGGATCTCGTCCTAAAGGAGAATCCTAAGAACCAATCCAACAAAGAACAGAAGGGAAAATTTGAACCTAACTAGCTGAGACCTTATGTTATCACTGCTACTTTTGGGACTGGAGCTTATCAACTAGCTACACGTGAGGGAGACGTTCTTCCAAACCCTATCAATACTCTACATTTGAAGCGGTTCTATGCTTGATGTTCGGCTAGCAGAGCTTGTACAGTAAATAGTTCTCAGAAAATATCAAAAACATTCAAAAATTTGATCCTAAAGAAAAAATCCAAAAATAGTGGCAAAAGTCCTGAAGAAAGGTATCCTTGGTGAAAACCTGGCAAACAGGCACCTAGATACTACAAAAACATTTTAAAAATAAAAAATAGAAAAAAAATTGAAAAGGAGAAAAGTGCCTTGATGACAACCTAGTAAAACGACATCCTAGTAGCAAAAAGAATAAAAAATTTTGCCAAGTGGTGAAAACCTAGCAATCAGGCGTCACGTGTGTTCTGTGCTCCATCTATCAATACATTGTTGATACTAGGCCTTCACAATTACACATGTGCTAAGAGTTGAATTTGTTTCCTTACAACCATCTTATCCTTGCTTGGGATTTGTCTACATTTCTGTCTTAGGGAACACATCATTCTACACAATGCTTCTTGACATTTTCACTAAACTATCACTTTCACAAAACAAGGATGGCACAAACATTACACTTGTTGGAATAATGATACATTTGGCATCAGTGAATGCACTTAGTGAAAACACTTATTCAGTTTTGAATGCTTACCGAGCATATCACTCATTCCACAACCTATACCGAGCATTCAGTAAAGCTCACCGATCAAACAGTTCAAACCGAGCAGTAAGGAAGTCACCGAGCATATGAGAAGAACAGCAGTTACCGAGCAGATGGTAGTCACCGAGTCATCAGTTGAAG
>MU225235.1:206617-219865 GCA_018584345.1 Thuja plicata | reverse complement strand
CTTGCAGTAGATTAGATGAATGAATGGCTAAAGAATATGAAAGTGCAGAAATGTTTTAAAGTTTTAAGTGTTACTGATTCACCCCTCCCCTCTCAGTAACTCTGTTAGTCCTGAATATTTCCAACAACACTCACATTAACAATGTTCCTAAGACCTACATTGGATTGTAAACAAGAACAAATTTATACACAGACATGGAACACATATTGCTTGAATTCCACATTTTGATTGATGACTCTATACTGCGCTTGAAAAATGAATTAATAGTATTTCTCAATAACTACTTAAAAATAGTTTGATCTTGGTTTGATTATAACTCTTTTATGCACTGATGATGTTTTAACTAGGGGCATTTAAGAAGTTATGAATTTTATTTGATTGATTCACAATTGATAGTTTTTATGTCTTCCAAGTTACTTCATGATGTCTATGCAAAGACAAAGAGTAGCAAGGATGGGGGGCATAATGTTTTCTTGGTTTTCTATGTATGGTGATTGTTCTAAATGATCCTATAAACTTCACCTAACTTGGATTTTTATGGTCAGATTTGCCACCATGAGTGGATAGCCGCATATATCTTGATCTTTGTTATGTGTAAACTACAGTGAGTTTGAAACAATTTCCTTGTCTATTTTATAACTCAGATTCTCACTATGGTATATGAAGCATAATTTACCCAAGGATATGAATTTTCAAGGTCATTGCGGGTCCAATATCTTGCCTTACACATATTCTGATATAGTAAAAGGAAGGTGACTATTTTTTTATCCTGGCTTTTATGCCTTGATGCCTAAGTCTATTTCTGACATTTGAATAAAACATAGTATTCATACTTTCATAATATCAGTGGGTATTAGTGATTATTGTACTATCAGGTGGTATCCATTCTAAAAAGTGCCCAATGATGATAAAAATGTTCCAATATCTGCAAACCAGTGGAAAGTCCTAAGATTTTGCATATATCTGCATTTAGAGATTGAATGATGCATTTTGAAAGAACAACACAAGGATTTGAGCTCAAACTCCTTTCTATTTTTAATTCATCTGAAATCCAAGATATTTACATACCCATGATTCCAAAAATCTTTGATCAATCGGGAACGAAACCAAACTCACATTTTAAAACATAATTAACTTGGTACTCGTGTGTTTACTCTTAAACACACTTTCATTTCTTCACTTCTATTCCATTCTTTCTAGACCTCACCGTCCCCTACAAGTGATACATCATTTCAAATAGAGGGATTTTCTTTTTTCTTCAATTTCATTCCTGAGGGGGCATGATCACACTATCATCAATCAAATTTTTGCTCAAATCAACATTAAAAATGACTTCGTTATCAAACAAACTAGGGGCATGATAGTTTTCTTGACTAAGTCAGGACTATTGGATAGAAATATTTGGTTATCATAAGCTGGATATATTGTGTTTCCTCATTTTAAAAGATTCTTACTAAGCTCCTGGCAGCTTCATACTGACTTTTGGATGACAACTAAGTTCGGAATCAGTATTATCAATCTTTGGATGACAACCAAGTTTAGAATTGATATCTTTAAGATATTTTATTGACCTTTGGATGACAACCAAGTTCAAATTCAATTCTATCAATTTAGTTCAATCAAGTGTGAGACTGATCTCATCAGGCATTTTGTTTTATCGTGAGAAAAATTCTCAATCTTTCTGAAGTCAACATCCAAAACATTCTTTGAATCAATGCGCTAATTGGACATGAATTCAAAGAGGGGAAAATGTAACCACCTAGATTTGGTCTACTCTGACCATAGACCCTATTTTCCCTAAGTGTGATCATACCCCCAATTATGCCCAGACAACTCTTCAATCGGCTGGCATAATTCATTCGAATCAAATTTAATCTCCTAAGTGATCTAATCACTAATTTACATTAATCACTTTAGCCAATCCAATCAAATAAATTCAAATCATAACCTAGCTAAGGTAATTAATTTAAAAGGGAATTAAATGGAATCTTATTTATACCTCATCACTTGCAAAATCAATCCCCTAGCCTAATTGATACAATTTGGCTATAGTCCTAATTAATTATTACAATGCAATCAAAAGCTTAAATGATTAATTAAATCCCTATTATTGAGTGAATATGTTATTACAAAAATTCATATCATTAATATTCCCTCTAACCTAACCAATCTCAACTACCCAACCATGAGTTCAAACTCATTCCAACCCCTTCTCACATGCTAATTCTTCTTAATTAGATAATTAACCCTAATTAGCTAATCCCACTTCCACTCATTCTCTCTCCTCCCATCTCTATCTCCTTAATCACATGCCTTACGCTTTAATCCTAATCCTAAGCTACCCTTAAGCTTGTCAAATTCCTAAATCTGTCATTAGGAATTCAACCATCCCCCTAAAGTCAAAGTTATCAGGCTTGACCTTAAACCCTCACCCATGCTTCTTAAACCCTCACCCATACCTCATTAATTCTTTCATAAATGAAGCATTAATGGCTCTTACACATTCTCTTCCACACTCCTCATTAATGAGTCTTACACCCTCATTAATGGCATCCCTTCTAGAGTCTTCTCCCCTTCCTCCGTTTCTTCTATAAATAGGAAGGATTTTCAGCTCAAATGGCCCTTAACTTTAGAATCTTTTATTTGGTTGATTGTTGTAATGCTCCTAATTTTTAAGAGTTGAAAGCATTTTTATGCTACTCATTTTCATATACATTTATATTGCATCATAGTTTTGTTATCTTGTATTGTTAGAATCTTCATTTCTAGAGCTAGGATGCATGTTTGTTAAGCATATTTCCTATGATTTTGGTTATATTTAGGCTTTATAGTTTCATTTGAATCTTCCATTCTTAGGTTGTATTTTTCACTGGAATATGCATAATCTTAGGGCTATTATGTCATTTTTCAGACTCCTCCTAGATAGGAAGCAATAGATCAATTTTGGTGATTGCTATGCTTGCTAATCCCTTGTTTTCACTAATGCAATGATCTATTGAAGTGTTGTGTCTCTCTTAATAGGTACAAAAATCACACACACGTAGGAAATAAGAAAATTCATCTCATCACCTACCATGTGGAATGCCACTTTAACAAGAGGTCCCACAAAGTGAATGACAACTTAGGAAGTTAATAACTTAGGATAAATCAAGTATGAAATAATTAATTAAATAATTAAACATGTTAGGACTCTAATTTTGAGACACCTTAATCATAATATTCTCCCACCTATTGAATATGTTTCATGATTATACAACATCAACTTCTTAGGATCCAAAATGGATGAAATTGCATCATCACAATCATCAATGAAATCACTCAAATCTCAAATATGCTCTCGTTCTCCATCAAGACACCAGTCCAAAGAACACAAGCATAAAATTCTAGTGATAGTGTTTAGGCTACGGGATACTGTCGTCACTTTACAAGCTATTAAAAATAAATAAATAATGTCAAGTTTAAAGGGAATAATTGAAACACAACTACAATGTAGTCCCCCAAAAAACAAGATAGAACATCAACTAGAACAACAACCAAATTTAATGCTCTCATCCAATTGTTAAACCACATGACTAAAAAATATCACCCACAAGTTCTAACCCATCTAATCACACATACCTCAAAGGTATCCAAACATCAGACAACTTGTACCGCCAACATAACCAACCCATAAACTACAAGCACAAGCTCCATATGCAAACAATTAGATGAAGACCAAACACATTTAGGAACTCCCACTACATGGGTACTGTTGTATTTAAAAAGAACAAAGACCTACTAAGTCATCCAATCATAACACATAAAGAGTATAACCATGTAGTACTAAGGACCATCCACAAAATATGTGGAAGAAACATCTCTCCAACAACTATGCCAGGTTCTCCACATCTAACAGAAGAAAGAGATACAGAAACCTTCATGTCATCACGTAAATGATGACACATGAATCCAAAGCTAGTGATCAGTAAAGCTCCACACATAACCTCACATCTAATATTAGGTGAATCTGAACCTCCAAAAAGATCATTAAGGCCAAAGAGAGAAACCAAAAACCATAAACATGTAGCATTTCCCTCTGCATGCACCTCTAAATGTTAGTTGTGTCAAGTATTATCTCCTTCACAACCCCAAGTGAAAAGTAAGAATGTCATCCAAACTCATTCAACTTCAAGACATCAAACATAAAATATATATTTCTAGTATCATAAATTATATTCCAATATAATATCATACTCACTTTGGTCTTATTTTAGTGTCTAATCCTCATATGATCTGATCATGTTTGATTATGCTTTCTCCATACTAAATTATTCAACCTCATCTTATTTAACACACCACAAGATTGAGAGGGTGGGTGAGCTAATCTTGAACACAACTTAAACACTTTATATTATAAATAGTCATTAATTATCTTAATCCAACTAACCATCAGTGAAATATATTCCAATGAAAACACAAACACATAAACCATTTTTTTATGTGGAAACAGCAATGTGGAAAAAACCATGGTAAGAATCACACTCACTATATGAATAATAGATTATGAGTGTTTAAGAAAATGCCAAGGAGATCATTACTCTTGAAAAGGACTTGCATGCTAAGGCGCCAAACCTTAGGTCAAGATACAAAGGACTTGAAAAACTAAGATGCAAGATCCTAGGCCAAGATACAAGACTATACAAGCTTCCAAAAGGACTCATCTTCTAGAAAGAATAGGTAAATGTTAAATTGAAAAGATGTAGGATCACTTGATTAATCACTACTACAAGCTCTGTAAATATCATATACTCACACATCTACTCTTCAGAATTCACATAACATCGACATCACATTCAATCCACACTCAATCCATTGATAATCCTTAAAGGATCAGAATTTGTTCGTAGTATACAAATAGACAGTTTTGGTCAGTCGGTCAGCATTCACCGAGTGCAGTGATTACCAAACATAGTGGTCATTGAAATGCTTAGTACACCAAGAAGAGACATAACTGAACAAAGACACAATTGAGCATCAGTCTACAGAGATATAACCAAGCACCAGTCTACAGAGACATAACTGAGCAGAGACATCACCAAGCACCAGTCTAACCGAGAGACAATTTTAACACCAAGAAAAGTGGATCTGAAATACACCTCAACTAAATCACTTTAGTCTTTAAATTATCTTTTTTCTTAGCTGGACAACCATTTCTTGAGGATCAAGAAAAGCATAATTGATGGATTTAATCAGTTTAACTGATTGTATTCATGCAAACTAGGAGATCAAGGTCAAGTTGTAAACCTTTGATCTTAGAGTTATTCTAGAAAAGCGTGAAACCTAAATAGGTCAATACATTGTATATATAGATGTGTAATCAATCAATAATATGATGATTGTAGCCACAGAAGGACATCTATGGATCAGATAGAGAGTTTCATGCAGAAGGATAGTTAAAGAAGAATTCAGTTATCAAGAACTAAATTCAAGGCTACCGAGAAGAAGAAAGGTATTATCCATCACAATAGGTGATATACAATTTTGTTAAATTAATGGATCTGTAATAAAAAATTCAAGATTGCAAGATATCAGGTCATTTATATTTTTTTCTACTCTCTAACAATTGTAGCAAACAGAAAAAATCCTTCAAGAAGGTGGACTTAACAGTCTTATGGTAAATCTCTTAACTGAGTGCACACATACATTGTGTTGCTGAAATATCTTAACAAAGTAGACTTAAAAAGTCTAAAATGTTACTCCTAACAGGGTAAGATCATCAGAAGTGATCACAACTTGTAGCCCTAATAGGCACCTTCCATTCTGTAGATAGTGAAGCTTTGTGGGTTTCATCCCCACTGCAGCTTTTACCTTCTAACAGGGGTTTTCTGCGTTACCATATACTTGTCTCATGAGTAAATGAGTTTCATGAGTATTTCTATGTTTGTTTACATGCACTTACATTTATGTTATGATATTGCATACATAAAGTAGAAAAACAACAATGGTCGATTATACAAGCAATGATTACTAAGGTTTAAAGTATAAAAAATTTTAAGGGTATTAATTCACCCCTCCCCTCTTAGTACACACCCTTCCATTATTCCAACAATTAGTATCAGATCTAAATCTCTTATTTCAAAAAGATTAAAACACTTGAGACAAAAGATCACGCAATGGAAAGTTATAAGCTTGATAAAAATATTGAGAATCAGAAGTTGCAGATACAGATTTTATTTGAGCAATACAAAGAAGAAAGAATCAAAATGAAAGATTTATTGGCTGAAAGAAAAGTCATGGCATCTCGCTACACTGAAACTGACTATCATGAAGAAGAGATACTTGATTTATTTGATTCATCTAGATCTGGATCTGGTAATACATTTGGCACATCTGAAGGAAGCATTAGAAATATAAATGAAATCAATCAACATCTAACTAAACAAGTAAAAGTACAATAGATCAGTCAAGAGACACAGATGGTAAGAATGACTGATGTTATGAATAATGCAAGACAAGTTGAACAAGAAAGAACTTTAGCTATTGATGAAAGGAGAAATATTACTAAGAAATTGTAAGAGAAATAATCTGAGATATAGAGACTTACTGAACATCACATTGAGATCACTAATCAAATAGTTCTTATGAGTCATCAGGACAACTAAGTGAACATAGAACTTAATGGAAAATTGGAATTTATTGGTGAACTAAAAGAATAAAATGAGAAACTGAAGAATGAAGCAAAGATTCAACAATAGTATAATGATATGATCAAGAAAGATGAACACAGTACAAAAAGAATGGATGAATTTCTGAATGGACAGAGAAGACTCAACAAAAATACCAATTTAGGGTATACTGAACATGAAGAATCATCAAACCGAGTTGATCAAAGTAATGTCTACACAACTCCAAGACCAAAGAAAAATTCATGTAATCATTGTGGAAAGCCAGGCCACACATCAAATGTTTTCAAGAGCAAGGCAAAAGGTATTCCTAAAACTACTTCTACATTCATAGGTAATTGTTATAAATGTAACAAGCATGGATACAAAGCACATGAATGCAGATCTAAGATGAAAAAACCAAAGAATAAATCTTACATGGAAAACATTGTTCTAATTGCAACATTCATGGCCACACATCTCATAAATGCAGAAAAAGGATAAAGCAAGTCTAGAAACCCAAAGAACAAGAAAATGCATATCAACTGAGAAGAGTCGGTAATACATATGTTTGGGATTACAACACTTGGGTAAATTGGAAACCATGTGGTAGATATGAACATATAGCTACTAACTACATGAGGAAATGGATAAGAAGATCTATAAACTATACTAACCTAGGAATGGCATGCTTACACTGTCATAAGGTCAGCCACTTAAGCAAGGACTGCAGAGACTAAGTGACAGAGACAAGCACTTTTGCAAATGGAAATACTATTGAAGACATCAGGAGAATGAGAAATCAAATGTGGAGAAGAGCTTCAAATAGTGATAATGCTGGACCAAGCACTATAGTTGGTGAAACCTCATCTAATGGATTAGGTGATTCCACCACCCCCACCTAAGCAATACAAGTAAGTATGGAACTGCACTCTACAAAGATGCATTTTACATCAGTTCCTATATTCATTGAGTATATGCCAAATTAGCATGAATGAAGATGCACTATGGCATTGCATGTTATGTTTTGTGCATCTAGTCTAGTTGGTTAATATGAACTAAGCATAAACTGCACATGGGTAAACATATGAAAGATAAATGAGTTGACACTATACACTAAGCATCATTGGTAAATGTGTGGGATACAACTGAGTTGACAACTTGTACCGAGTATTGAATACTCACCAAGCTAAAGTCTTTGGTGTGTTAACCAAGGGTCTACACTTTGTTAACTGAGTGGCAAGTGAAGCATTTAATGCATCACTTAGGTCATATTTTCTATAAAAAGGGAAAACGTGAACTCATTTGTTCACCCAAAATTTAAGAGCAAAGTGCAAAGTGAGAAGAGTGATTCATAGCGATCACATTGCAGAGCAATTAACAGTGATTCCAAAGAAACTCCAACATATTTCAAGCACTCACCATGATCATCCAGTAAGTACCAAGACTTACCAAGCTCATAGTTCATTTGTGAAGAATCCCTAATTTTACGAACAAATGGCATCCACCTCACGAACCTCAAAAATCAAGATGACAAAAGATAAGAGGGTCGCTCTTATCAAGAACTCAACCTATAAGGAACCAAATCACAAGTTATATCCTGAGGTCGCTTCTCAACCCAAGACAAGGGAGAATTCTCAAGTATCCCACCTAGGTTTTTGTTGGTCAAAGAAATCCGAGCATACAAACACTACAAGGTTGCAAAAATTGGAGACAATGAGCTTGAAGAATCTTATCAGAATTTATGCAAGGACGAAAACCTGAAGGATGAGTAAAAACACATCAAAGTGAAAGGGTAAACCAATTCCCTACTATTCCCAAAGGAATTCAAGACCAAATGGATTCACATTGTGCTCAACCAAGTACATGATGGTAAAATGTGTTTGGATGAGCCTAAGGAAATCACAAAGGATGTGATTCATGCAGTCACTGGATACCCGATCACCGAGAAGACAAAATCCCTAAGGTATCCAATTCTCCCCAAGATTGAAAACCTAACATCAGCCGAATGGGATAGTAGAGGTCTGAAAGTGAACTCAATCACTGATCCTGAATGGAAGTTCAATGCATATGTGGTCAGATACAAGATATTACAAGAAAACAAAATGAACAGCATTGCTTGTGGAGCTGTTGACACAGCATATAATATTTTAAAGAAAGGAGTGCAACTAGACCTAGCCGAGAGGCTACTGAAGCAACTGGAAGAAAACATGAGAACCATTAGATCATCCTGATCTAATACATGTAAGTTTGGTTCTTCATTGGTTTTCACATTATTTTACTTCCAGAACTTCTTTACTTTAGTCGATAATGTCACTTGGGACACCAACCTATAGATAACAGCACAGATTAATGACTACATCAAGTCACTAGGAGATAATTGCATACCATTAGTAGATGCATACTTCAATACATTCAAAACTAGGATGCAGAAGAGGATGAGAATCCCTACACAGTTGGTTGAAAAATACAAACATGAGATATGCTTTGTAATTGACACCGACACTACACTCATCAAAGCTGTCAACCCTAGAACAACATGGTTACCACCAGTGAACTATGAAATTTACATAGATCAGGCTACAAAAGCCACTGAAGCCCTACTAAATGAACCAGTTGACAAATCTATAAGTAGATTTGGCACATATGAAGAATCCAAGTCAAGGATAAAGAATGGCGTAGTAGTCAAGAAGATAGGGAAGAAGCAAACACAAATGGTGAAAACACTTAAGAATAAACTCTCAGTAACCGACGGAGAGTTAGAACAAACAGAGGATATCACCGAGGAACAGTCACCTGTTGGTGAAGGTAAAGAGTTAAGAGACTCTGAGTCTACCGAATCTGATGGAGAGCCACCAAAGGCCAAGAAATCAAATGTTACTAATGTAACAGCTGCATCTAGGACAAGAAGAAAAACAACCAAGGTAGACTCTCCACCATTGAAGAAAGGCACAGTGAAAACATATATGAAAATAAAATCCTCAACCAAGCCTAGACAATGAAAAATATATGTAAGAGGAAGAGAGGACAAGGATGATACTGAAGAAGCAGAAAGAGAACAAATAATACAAGAAGAAAAGGCCAAAATACCAAAGACAATTGATGAAATTGTAGAGTCAATCATCAATACAGACAGCATATCAAATCCTAAGATTAGACAATGGGGAAATCTGTCCACCGAGGATCAGAATAAAATTGAAGAAGCAATCATTAAAATGATGGTATCTTACAAGTATGTACCCCTATAATTTAGAACTCATATTCCAAAGGAGCTACAAGATAAAATATCAGCAAGGTGGACATATGCATTGCATATGGAAAACCAAATGAGAGAAATTATCTTAGTTAATTTCATGCCCGACTCAATAGTTGAAGAAATTGAATTAACAATGCAAGAGAATGCAAAGAAATTTTTGGCAAAGACAAGAGCATACAAGGTATTGCAGAACAAGCTCATAGATATTGACACTGATAGCAATAAGATTTGGACTCAAATCTTTAATCCACCTAAGCAAATACTAGATATAACCAAGACTGCTCACACCGAGGAGAAGGAGGCCACATCGAGCCCCAAAAATATTTTCATCAATGACACTAAGGATGTCAATCCCATTGATTTGACAATAGAGGCAAGTAAGGCCATGGATGACATTCCTCAGATATTGCAATCATTAGAGGAAACAATAGATATTACTATCCGAGATATAACACATGGAGATTCTAATGATAATGATGCAAATGCTGATGAAGATGTAACTATTGCCACCAAGCAAACAAATGAATAGGAAACTACTGATGTTACACAGGCAAATGTACCAGGTAACATGTATTTATTGATACAAGCTATCAATATAGTAACTAAAGCTAAGGATAGAAAACTTGAGCCTGAAACAAACACACCGATGGACAAAGGTGATGAACAAGGGGACAAGATAGATAACAATGGAGAGGATAAACCGAGTGATAAACCCACCAAGGATAGTGGAAAGGAAAACAAGGTTGCAAGTCAATACAATGTTGATCTAGAGATGTCTACAACTAACCAATAGGTATTGACCGAGCCACCTAGAAAAGGCACCACACCTCCCAAGAAATCAATGACAGAAATAGAGAAACAAAAGGCTCTTGCTATTGTACCACATTCCCCTACTATCAGCAACATTCTGAAGAAGAAGAAGAACAAGAAGAATAAAGCCCCAGTAACACTTGAGGAGATAATAGAAATACCTGACTTTGATCTAAGAACACTTGATTACAAGTCACTAACAAGGTATGGGGACCTATGAAAAAGGAAATCACAACATGACAAGCTCAAAATGGAAGACAGAAATACATAAGTCCTAGAAACAACAAAGGAAATACTACTGCAGGTAGTTCTTGAGACACAGATTGATCAAGATGCACCCATCATTGATCAACTGTAGTTCTGACTGAGGCAATCACACAGAAAAATGTAGATGTTGAGAAGGTTATTGAAGAAAGAGCAGAAGAAAAGTATCACTACAAGCTAACAGAGAAAATCAGCCAAGAAGTGGCAGTAAATAAGCTGAAACTTTCTTAACTAGTAACTCAATTAGAACCTATTATTTTAGTGTTAGTTACCCTAGTTCAAAAGCTATGCACTATTGAAAAATTCACAACCGAACATGATGCACAAATAGTTAATTTGAATGAAGATCTAAAAGCTAGTGCCCAAAGTCTTTCAACTGAGCCAAATGTATTCCAATTGCATTATGAAAAGCTAGTTGAATCCAAACGGTTAAGACTTCAGATACAAAAGGAAGAAAGAAAAATCAGAGATGATGTAACCGAGCTGCAAAGTTTGTTACTACCAAATCTCACATTGCTGATGACACATATGACCACGGAAAAGACTCTAATTGCCACCCCAGAGATTTTAGTAGCTAAAATCATCTAGGACATGCACGCTCAACTCATATTGGAGAAAATGACCCTAGAACACCTGAAAGAAAAATGGGAAAAGTTGATGGCATACATCAAGCAATCTCATAAGCATATTTTTGATAAGCTATAAGTTATACATCTGTTAGTAAATATATTTTCACTTCAAAAATAATAACACATAATGACTCAAAATGCCCAAATAGAAGTACAAACACTACTAACAGTTGGAGAAGTTATCATTGGATTGATAACTCTCCTCTGAATTGAGAGGTATAGCTCCCTCTTAGAAAGATCTATAATGAAATAAAATATCGGTTATGTCTTTAAGCAAAAGACACAAAGGCATACCAACATTCACACATCAACATGGCGTGAATGCAATTGTGAATTTAATAATTTAAAAGAAAAACAAAATGCATGGCACAAAGACCATTCACTTATTCTTCCCACTGCAAGAGCATGAGAAAGATTTAATATTTGTTTTCAGATACATGAATGGATAAACTCACAAATTTAATAACATTCATGAGTACAAGTATGATAGCATAAGAAGATGACTGAAATGATTCACAGATCACTCTTAATCAAAAATATATATTCAAACTCAAAGATCTGATACATATTCCTCCTTCCTCCTCAATACATAGTAAAAGACTCAAAGATCTATTTACTCCTCCATAAACCATAACTGAAAACATTACATTCAATCCCTATTTCCCCAATTACAATAAAAAACTTTCTTCCTTGCTGGAGCACACAGACTATCAAAAAAGAAGAAGTGGAACCTCATCTCATCAACTTCCCCCAAGTAAATAATATCTTATTGGTAGTTATTCGGTTACTGCAACCGATTCTTGAAAATCATTTCCTCTCTAATCTTTATTTTCTTTTTCCTCTTGCAATCCTCTCTCATTTATATTTTGATATCTTTATAAACTATTGATTTAAAATTTTATAAGGATACAATTTAACATCTTCAAATGATATTTGGACAAGTGGCATATGAAAACATTAATCATCAATAAAAATTCTTGCTGCTAAGCGGATTTAAAAATATTTATGACAGTCAAATTAGGCCTCGGTGCAAGGGGCATAACTAATTATTCCACCATTGGATTTCTTTCATTTTCAGATATGTTGGAGCTATCCTAATTTCTCCCAACTCCACTGAAGCGATTGATGAAATTATGTGAGTCAAAATTTACAGATCTCTGAATAGAGACACATAAAACTATCAAAAGAATCAGACTCGTGTTAATGTTATCAACAACTTTCACATTGTTTGCACTCAAACTTCACCATTGCCACCACCACTTGTTTCTTAGAACTGATATTAATGTCTAGATGAATCAGACATCATTCCATTAGTTTATCTAAAATATTTTATTACCTCACGATCACAATGAGTTGGATGAATTTTATATTTTCAAAACTGTACATAGTCGCTATAGTGTTCCAGCATTTCTGTTATTTCTATCGTGCAGCCATGATAATAAAATTGCAATCTTCACCATTAATGTGAATGCCTCATTAGATACCCACATGAACTATATTCCATGCATTCTGCAATAATTGCATCCCTGCAGTACTTTTAACATTTAATTGTTGATATGAATGGGCATTGCCAACATGAAAGGTAAGGAATCATTTCCCTTCATTTTAAAGTTTACACCATGTGATGTTTGTGCCATTTCCAATCTTT
>MU225235.1:194998-206567 GCA_018584345.1 Thuja plicata | reverse complement strand
CTGCAGTACTTTTAACATTTAATTGTTGATATGAATGGGCATTGCCAACATGAAAGGTAAGGAATCATTTCCCTTCATTTTAAAGTTTACACCATGTGATGTTTGTGCCATTTCCAATCTTTGTAATAAAACATGAGACATCCTTTCAGTATATTCCAACACACTATAAAATATGCCTTATACCCTATTTGAACCATCTTGAACCTGTGAACTGCATTGAACTTGATTGAACAAGTTTGAACACCCTCGAACCACTCTGAACAACTTTGAGCATCCTTGAACCACTTTGAACACCCTCGAACCACTTTGAACAACCTCAAACCACTTTGAACACCCTTGAACCACTTTGAACAAGTTTGAACCACTTTGAACATCCTCTGAACCACTTTGAACAAGTTTGAACCACTTTGAACACCCTCAAACCACTTTGAACAAGTTTGAACCATGTTCAAAGGGGTTCAAAGATTTATGCTTCCACTTTTCATCTTTATAAGCATGATCTTTTCAAGGATAATAATCAACCACCATGCAAATCCCACATTTTGGTCAATAATAACAAGATAGTGGCTGAGTTTTGAAAATTTTAAATTGGGGCACTGTAAGTGGGCCAACAGTTGGCTCTAATTGGGGAATGTTTTTTGGCACAAAAGTAGAGAACTCTAGCAATCTTTGGGAAAATATAAGTGCCTTATCCATTGGGCGAATAGAATCAATGAGGAAAGAAAAACTGGGAGTTTCTTGCATAAGGGTGGAGGGGAGCAGGGCAAAACCAACTAGCCTAAACACCTAAACTACCAGCAAGCACAAAGCTTGTACATTATTCCAACTAACACTACGCACACAAAAAGAATATTTACAATATATACAAAGGTAGGAAAAGAGCCTACCACAGGAGCCAAAATTAAGAAAAAGTCATGTGAATCCATTTACCGGCTGGAAGTAGGAGCCTTTTCGCAACAGCAAATCATGTCTCAATGGAGCAGCTCCAAACCATTGCCTACTAGCGACTTCTTCAATGCTGAGCCTCAAGCTAAAGGCACATATAAATATGCTGACCACACATTCCTTCCCAAACAGCCATAATTCATCATAGCATTCTTTTTCCCCCAAGGATTGATCTTCAACATCCATCAGGCCAGATTTCAATTCAAACTGAAAAAAATGAAGTGTATAAATCTCTTCAAGAAAGGGTGCACGATATCTGAAAATACTGTCATCAAGACTCACCCTTTGCATGCTATATTTTTTCTCTCCCAAAGTGTCATCAAATTTTCCAACATTACTTCCACAACCCAAATCAACAAAACTACATAAAGAGGAATGAAAAGAGAAATCATTTATCGGTGTTTCATTTTTAACTTGATTTGGATGAATACATGAATCATTTCGAGAGAAATGATTTGGTTTGAGCGATGATATAAATTTGTGTATAATGTCTTCTTCTTCATTGAGAGGGGCATCCTTCAACACACCAGCCGAGTCACCAATAGATTGGAAGTCAGCTTCATACCTCCTTTTCTCAAAAAAAAATTCAGCATGAGGTGCTTTAGCCAAAGGTATCTTTACCTCATCACAACCACAAATTTCATTTTCAGATTGACAAGATTTTTCAATCGGCTGACCACCAATTTCACAATGGGACAGGTTAATTTCAGCCTTCTCATTACAAACAAAACATTCAAACTCTGGTAACATGTTACTATCAATTTTTTTATAAATAGGAACTTTCGAAGCAAGATGACTATCATCACTTTCAAATCTGAAAATTTCTACATCATGAGGAAATAAAGATTCAGATGCACCTTTATCATCTTTATCCATGATTTCTTGAGTGCCATCATGATCACCAAAGACTGCATAATTGTGTGAAATGAAGTAAGATGATATTACCAAAAGTCCCTCATCATCAATTATCAGCTCTTCTTTCAGCCTCGCCACCTTTCCTTCATACTCCTTCAGATCCTTGAGTTTGTGGAATCATGCACAGAGGCTACTCCACAAAAGAGTGCTTGCATGATCACTTCAATGCTGATGTTATTTCTGATAGCCCGTGAGATGCTTTCTTTGTAATTATCCAAGAACTTGTGCAACACTTTGTCATGCGTTGGATAGATTTCCATAAGGTTGGGATTAGGCATTTTCTTGATCACGATCTTTCTGGTCTGCATGATGAATTAATAGAGTCACCAAGTCTGCATATACATATATAATATACAAACTAAGGAAATAAATTTAGCACTGATCTTCGATTCTAGTTCCCCAGTAGAGTCGCCAAAAATCTGTTAGTAAACAGATTTACACTTCAAAAATAATAACACATAATGACTCAAAATGCCCAAATAGAAGTACAAACACTACTAACAGTTGGAGAAGTTATCATTGGATTGATAACTTTCCTCTGAATTGAGAGGTATATCTCCCTCTTAGAAAGATCTATAATGAAATAAAATATTGGTTATGTCTTTAACCAGAAGACACAAAGGCATACCAACACTCACCCATCAACATGGCGTGAATGCGCTTGTGGATTTAATAATTTAAAAGAAAAACTAAATGCATGGCACAAAGGCCATTCACTTATTCTTCCCACTGTAAGAGCATGAGAAAGATTCACTATTTGTTTTCAGATACATGAATGGATAAACTCACACATTTAATAGCATTCATGAGTACAAATATGATAGCATAAGAAGATGACTGAAATGACTCACAGATCACTCTCAATCAAAAAAATATATTCAAACTCAAATATCTGATACATATTCCTCCTTCCTCCTCAATACACAGTAAAAGACTCAAAGATCTATTTACTCCTCCATAAACCATAACTGAAAACATTACATTCAATTCCTCTTTCCCCAATTACAATAAAAAAAACTTTCTTCCTTGCTGGAGCACACAGACTGTCAAAAAAGAAGAAATGGAACCTCATCTCATCAACTTCCCCCCAATAAATAATATCTTATTGGTAGTTATTCGGTTACTATAACCAATTCTTGAAAATCATTTCCTCTCTAATCTTTATTTTCTTTTTCCTCTCGTGATCTTCTCTCATTTATATTTTGATATCTTTATAAACTATTGATTTAAAAGTTTATAAGGATACAATTTAACATCTTCAAATGATATTTGGACAAGTGGCATATAAAAACATTAATCATTAATAGAAATTCTTGTTGTTGGGCGGATTTAAAAATATTTATGATAGTCAAATTAGGCCTCGTTGCGGGGGTCATAACTAATTATTCCACTGTTGGATTTCTTTCATTTTTGGATATGTTGGATCTATCCTAATTGCTCCAAACTCCACCGAAGAGATTGACAAAATTATGTCTGAGTCAAAATTTACGGATCTCTAAGTAGAGGCACATAAAACTATCAAAAGAATCAGACTCGTGTTAATGTTATCAACAACTTTCACATTGTTTGCACTCAAACTTCACCATTTCCACCACCACTTGTTTCTTAGAACTGCTATTAATGTCTAGATGAATCAGACATCATTCCATTGGGTTATCTAAAATATTCCATCACCTCATGATCACAATGAGTTAGATTAATTTTAGATTTTCAAAACTGTACACAGTCGCTATAGTGTTCCAGCATTTCTGTTGTTTCTATCGTGCAACCATGATAATAAAATTTCAATCTTCACCATTAATGTGAATGCCTCATTAGATACCCACACTAACTTTATTCCATGCATTCTACAATAATTTCATCCCTGCAGTACTTTTAACATTTAATTGTTGATATGAATGGGCATTGCCAACATGAAAGGTAAGGAATCATTTCCCTTCATTTTAAAGTTTACACCATGTGATGTTTGTGCCATTTCCAATCTTTGTAATTAAACATGAGACATCCTTTCAATATATTCCAACACACTAGAAAATATTCCTTGTACCCTGTTTGAACCATCTTGAACCTGTGAACTGCATTGAACACGATTGAACAAGTTTGAACACCCTCGAACCACTCTGAACAACTTTGAGCATCCTCGAACCACTTTAAACAACCTCAAACCACTTTGAACACCCTCGAACCACTTTGAACAAGTTTGAACCACTTTGAACACCCTCGAACCACTTTGAACAAGTTTGAACCATGTTCAGAGGGGTTCGAAGATTTATGCTTCCACTTTTCATCTTTATAAGCATGATCTTTTCAAGGATAAGAATCAACAACCATGCAAATCCTGCATTTTGGTCAATATTAACAAGATAGTGGCTGAGTTTTGAAAATTTTAAATTGGGGCACTGTAAGTGGGCCAACAACATCTTTGTCATTATTTCTAAAAAGGGGGAAAATTAAAATGTACATTTCATTGCAAAGGGGGGAAACATGTACATACCAAGGCATACACATAGAGGGGGAGCATGAACACATGGGGAGTCATTATATAAGTATAACATACTTGGTTTATATACTGTACATATCATTTTTTGATACTAATGACAAAGGGGGAGATTGATAATCCTTAAAGGATCAAAAAATTTTATTAGTATACAAACAGACAGTTTTGGTCGATTCGTCAGCATTCACCGAGTGTCAGCATTCACTGAGCACAGTGATTACCAAACACAGTGGTCACCAAAACTCTTAGTACACCAAGCAGAGACATAACTGAACAGAGACACAACCAAGCATCAATCTATAGAGATATAATCGAGCACCAATCTACAGAGACATAACCGAGCAGAGACATCACTGAGCACCAGTCTAACCGAGAGATAGTTTTAACACCGAGAAAAGTGGATCTGAACTACACATCAGCTAAAGAACTTTAGTATTTGAATTATATTTTTGCTTAGCTGGACAACCATTTCTTGAGGATCAAGAAAATTTTAATTGATGGATTTAATCAGTTTAACTGATTGTATTCATGCAAACTAGGAGATCAAGGTCAATTTGTAAACCTTTGATCTTAGAGTTATTCTAGAAAAGTGTGAAACCTAAATAGGTCAATACATTGTATATATAGATGTGTAATCAATAAATAATATGATGATTGTAGCCGAAGAAGGACATCTGTGGATCAGACAGAGAGTTTCATGCAGAAGGACAGTTAAAGAAGAATTCAGTTATCAAGAACTACATTCAAGGCTACCGAGCATAACAGAGGTATTATCCATCACAATAGGTGATATACAATTTTGTGAAATTAATGGATCTGTAATCATAAATTCAAGATTGCAAGCTATTAGTTCATCTATAATTTTGTCTACTCTCTAAAAATTGTAGCAAACAGAAAAAATCCTTCAAAAAGGTGGACTTAATAGTCTTATTGCAAATCTCTTAACCGGGTGCACACATACATTGTGTTGCTGAAATATCTTAACTAAGTAGACTTAAAAATTCTAACATGTTACTCCTAACAAGGTAAGATCATCAGAAGTGGTCACAACTTGTGGCCCTAACAGGCACCTTCCATTCTACAGATAGTGAAGCTTTGTGGGTTTCATCCCCACCACATTGTTTATCTTCTAACATGGGTTTTTTGCATTACCAAATACTCGTGTCATGAGTAAATTAGTTTCATGAATGTTTTTATGTTTGTTTACATGCACTTACATTTATTTTATGATATTGCATACATAAAGTAGAAAAGAAACAATGGTCACTTATACAAGCAATGATTACTAAGGTTTAAAGTGTAAAATTTTTTAAGGGTACTAATTCACCCTTCCCCTCTCAGTACACACCCTTCCATTATTCCAACATCCATATCATATTCACACTAAATCCACACATGTTCACTCCAATATATATCAACTTGATCATCTAAAACCACAACTAGGACATCCAAGATAGAGATAAACAATATTTACACAAATTTGACTACCATTAACACTTGCACTCAATGCAACCCACCCCAAGAGATAAAGGTGATGGGAAAATACATCATAACACACCTCAGTAAAATATTATTTGAATGAAACGCATGCAAGACAACATCATCCAATGTCAGGACTAATTGTACCATGTAGCAATACATAAGAACATATTAACTAGTCAACTATAAATTATTCTCCGATATTCATAACTCAATGCAAAACAACCTCTTAAATCTTCCTCCAAAGCATATATTGACCAAAATGTATTAATCAAATCAACATAATCTAATGATTCAGTTAGAGATCAACATAGACAATAATGTCAAACAACATAACAACATATCTTCACTTGTGAAGAAAACCAACATAAGATATCTCACTTGGAACACCACATGAACCTTCTAAAAATGTCCACCAAACTGCACACCCAAAAAGATCAATGCAAAACATTCTCTTAAATAGACCTAGTAGTTCCTGAGAGTCAACCTCACTATCAGCAAACAACCAAACATAAACTCAACCTCTAAATTTGTGTGGACCCAAAAATATGATAATGCAACATTAATAAACCATATTCATTAGCTCCAAAATTGCAAGCCTCCAAATTCTTATGCAAATCAATACAAAGCATTCTCCTATAAGGACTTTAGCTATAATGTACCTTTTTTATAAATAAAAGGAAACATTTTAACCTTCTTATACTTATGTATTGTGAATTAATGTGGAATTTCTAATTATTTATTTTGATAGAAATTAGTATCCATGATTTTTAGTCGCATTTTCTTTCCTTTATACAATAGTACATCTTTTTGCAATTTATAGTTTATTTTTATGTCAACTTTATACAAGTTTCAGATTTGAATGTTATTCCTTTTAAATGTTGATATAAAATTCAAACCCTCCTATGAAACAATTAAATGTCAAAAATGTCAAAAACAAAATTGTAGGTTTGTTCAGCTTTATGATCACAATGTTTATGCCCAATCAAATACAAGTCATTAAGAATGTTAGTATATGACCTCATTTTCTAAGTTAGTTAGTAGATAAGCTCCTTTTCTAAGTTATTAAATTCAATTGTATGCTTATTTTTTTTAATTTTACTCGAAACAACTATCGATAAGTTATTTTTAGGTGCTACATTATGGGAACTTGCCCTCTCTAGATATTTGCTCCAAATTTTGCGTCACCCATAACCTAGGAGTTTTTTCATTGTGTCAACTAGAATGATGATTTATGCACTAACAAGCTCCAAAGGGTGCATTCTAATATGAAAAAAAATTAATAATAACTTATTGTTAAATATTTTAGGATTCTTGATAGTAAGATTTTTAAAGAATATCCACACTAATTATCAAAAATTAGACCTGTGCATAAATATTGTATAGTTTCACGTAAAGATTAGCCTTGCTTATTTAGCTTATTGAATACTCAAAAAAAAATATTTTTAGCATTATATTCAAATATTAAGAGATTCTTTTGAAGAGATTGATCTTTGCAATGTAGTGTAGGTGGTTAGAAAATCACCATATATGCCCAATATAGAACAAAATTTGGTTAAATCCACCTATAGGGATGTTTCATAGACTCATTTTATTGTTTTCACTAATAATAGACTCAAAAATATTTTTAAAAAGGATGCCTCAAGAACATTATGACTAATACAAAAGAGGTATACATAAATTTATACGCAACACCACATCTCCTTAGCATTATTTCAATCCTTTTTTAATTAAAAACCAAATCATCAAACCAATTAAAATATACTTGAATTATCACTTCATTATATTACATAGGATGCTTGAGTCATAGAATCCCCTATAAATTTAAATCATGATATATTATTTAACAACCTGGGGACAACCTAAGATAGAATAGTAGAAAAGGGTGAAGTTGTTTATGATCAATTATGTTTTACTCAAATGCAAGGCATGTCGTATCTATCATATCTTTGGATCTTATTGTTATAAAAAAAATGGGGTCTTGACTACATTATCCTTGGAGATATTTAAAAATACAATAATATAATGCTTGAGAAAATGAAGATCAACATTCACATGAGACAGATCTTGGTATATAGTTATACCATTTATATGTTCAACCCGTTACTTAGAAGATGTGGGAGAGCTTGAAAACTTATTTATATATTAATGTATTATTATGTACCTCGAATCCAAAATGATATGTGAAAAAGGAAAGTAGTTTTGCCTCATTGAAAATTATAAGGTGATGAAAAGACTTAAGAAGTTGTTCAAAAAAATAGAAAATTAAAAAATCAAAACATGGTAGATCAAATTTACTAAACATAGTGGCTCTAAGAGTTTTTAATAGCTGTCCACAATGCCACTATGGAATCAATGAGACTATATGGTGAATATAGGGCCTCTAAGATCATGATATACATATTTTATTTACATCCTCTTCCAGATTTAAAATTCATTTGAGATTAGAAAAGATTGTTTTAAACATTAATTTGCATCTCATTGATCACAAAATATTCTAACATAGAGATATCCTTTCACATAGTGAAATATAGAACCAAAAAACTAACACAAGTTAATAAACACATTGATCGTGTATATAACGATTGAAATTACATTAAAAAAAACCTTGTTTTTTATAATAAAGGCATGAAAACAAGGGTGTTGTTGATTACATAACCATAAACCAAGGTGAATATATACAATAAGGTCAAGAAATGACCATTGACAATAGACTAGTAGCACCTCTAGTCACCCACATCAAGAGAGGGTAGACAACTCACCCACAGTAGAGGGACGAGAGTGAGAGACTACGGAGTAATTCTTCCTTCGTCAGAAGACAAATGTCCAGGCAATAATTTCATAAGAGTCCCCGCCACACAGAGGTAGTTAAACCCCCAAAGAGAGAGAATCTACACCAACAACAAAAACAGAGTGCTAACGGTTTTGAACATACACATCCATAGGTTGGGGAAAAATAGGAGCAGCAACAGTCCAAGAAGGGTTAAAGTAGAGTGACTCACTATAGTCGTAGCTTCATCCACCTTTAAGAAATGACCAATAGAGCTACATATGGCCTCAAAGAAAGAATTCTCCCATATTTTTAATTTTTACACAATATATTTCTACGGTATTTTGAATTAATATCTCTAAATTTAAATCATATATTGTTCTTCATTTATATTAATCAGTTTGGTTTGTTCAAATTGTTTTACTTTAAAATATATATATTTTAATTTTACATATTTTTAAATAATCATCCATCAAATCTAATTCACCTTTTGGATTTTTTATAACTCTACTCCCTATCTCTCAATCTTGGAGAAAACTTATAATGATAAAATATATGATTGAAGAGATTTTGAACAGTTCTCAATGTATAATAATCGGTCATACAATTATTTAATTTAATCTAATTGTGTCTAGTTATAAAATATTTGTAAATTAATTTATATATAATGTGTATCAGAATCTTTTATAAAAAAAAAATTATAATTTAGTTTTTTATAATAATTCATGTATTAATAGTGTGATTAAATTTGAATTTAAAATACCACAATATTGTTTTTCATTTTAAATAATATTAATTAAATTATTTGGTTGTAGTTTAGTTACTCTATAAACTTAATCAATATTGAATTATTGATTAAATTAATTATTAAGAAATTAAAAACCTTAAGGTTACAATTTTATCTTATGTGAATTATGAAAAGCATTTATAATGTAAGCTAGTCTAAGATATTCTTGAACACCAATAATGCTATGAAAATACTAATTAGATCAAACACTATGATATATTAACAATATAGTTTTCCAAAAAAGTGGGAATATAGACTATAGAAAAAAATTTAAATGACCAATTTTGAGAGTGACAAAATTTAGAGTAGGGAAGACTAGGAAGTGAGAAAAGGAAAATGTAGAATGCAATATGTGAAAAGATGAAATGCAATAGGGTGAGGAAAGGAGTAAAGGATTTAATAATGGTTGAAAAATAGAATTTGGTAAAATAATAATGAAATATAGAAATACTATAGCAACAAGGAGAAACAAAATTGGAAAAAGATTGAGAGAAAAGGACACTAATACATGATGGTAAAGAGAGCAAAGGATAATTTTTGTAAATAAATCACTTTTAAAATATGACCAAGAAGGAATGAAGATGAATATCAGGTATGATTTATCCTTAAAAGGAATTTGTAGATCGATGCTATTTTAGTGAGAAAAAGATCTATGTCATCAAAACATCATCCCCTTGATATATAAATGGATGAGATGATCATTAAAAAAACACCATTCATTTCAAAGAGTATTGCTCTTTTCCAAAGTGGTGAGTCATTGACACTTGACAGATAAAATTTAGGTTATGATCTATACTATTTGGGAAATAATGTGAAATTTAGGTTTTACTATAAAGTACTCTATTTGAGAATTTATAGAATTCCAATGTGTATTTTATTATAGAATCCACCTCAAGATATTAGTGTCCAAAAATCCTCGCCAATACATAAAATTCAATAAACACCTTCCTAAAGGTTGATAAGAATGTATTATAATTAGATGTGGGTATTTATGTCAAGTTGTGTGCTTAAATAGACATTGCAAGTCCTCTTTCATAAACTTGTATCTTATAATTATGGAAATAAAGGGTAGAAATAAAAAAATTCTCAATAGTTTTCTAAAATTGTTAGTGTTGATAGAAGAATGTTGGTATATGGCATTGATGATAATTTTATGGCGTATGGTTGTCATTTTTGGCAAACCATTACATAGGTGAGGATGTTTTTGTTGGAAACACTGAGAGGGGGGTGGGGTGAATCAGTGTTTGTCTATTAATTAATTTTCAGCAACTTAAGCATAAATCAAACATACATAGAATGAAGCTTAACATGAGAACTCATAACACATGATATGATTACAGGGAAACCTTGATCAGAGGAAAACCCCGGTGGGAATTAGTACCCACTGATCAAAACACTAGTCGGCTTCCATGCTCTGTCTTCTAGACTGTTGGTCTACTAATCTGCCTGTAACTTTGTCGTACTATTGTTCTGTACTATGCATGTCTAGATGTAGCATGTACATGTGTCATACAACATATATCTAAATGCACATAAGCTCAATTGATCTCTCACACGTTCGTTGAGGTGTTGATCGCTGAATATCTCTGTCTACCCTGTTTTCCATACTTAGTCATTTTCTCTTTCATGACAAAAACTAAACATGACTTTGTTGCCATGATGACAACAAAAAATGAGTCATGCATCCTCAAGAAGTCAACTTTCCAACAATCTCCCCCTTTGTCATTTATGGCAACAAAGGAATGTGGCCAAGTTTCTCAAAATGACTTAACACAAAAAAAATGACTGTATATCATAACCTCTTATTGATATATACATATACTTCTCTGCATATACACTTTATATATTACTCCCCCTTTGACATTAATGAAAAAGGTGTACAAAAACTTGCAAGTCTTATACATACTTACTCCATGTAAACTTCAGGGTACACAATCTGAAGAGATTGGATCTCTTTCTGCCAAAATACTTTCATAGCATCAACTGTCTGAAGATGAGCGCATAGGGCATAAGTCAGTTTCTCCATTTTCATCAGATCCATGCAAGGAACTTGATCATATGTCACCATGGTGTCATCAATCTATTTGATGTTCTCATTAAGGACTGCTAGAGATGGCGCAAGTGCATTTCTCAACTGGGTTTGTCTTATTCTTATCTTGCTGATTTCCAATTTTGC
>MU225235.1:176199-194948 GCA_018584345.1 Thuja plicata | reverse complement strand
TCAACTGGGTTTGTCTTATTCTTATCTTGCTGATTTCCAATTTTGCCTTCTCAATTTTATCCAACTGTCCTTGATAGACATTATTGCAAATGTTCATGTCTTGCATGGATGTTTCAACTAATTTTCTAATGCTATCCACCATGATCTCTACCTCTTCTACCTTTTTAATGTGCTCAGAGGTGAACTTCACTTTATCCATGCAGTTAGCTATAACTTTCTTGCCTTTAGCTGCTAAATCTTTCAGTATGGATTGCCCAATCTTTAAGGATTTTAAGTCCAAGGTAAAGTTCTTTACCAATTCATTCAGTCTCTCCTTGTATTCATCTTCTACAATTTTAGTAGCAGAGTCTACTAAACTTGTAAAGTGTGATTTGAAGATTGTCAAAATGTTGTCCACATCTTCAACTGATTGGACTTTGGCTACTTTCTAATCAGCAGGTACTAAGTCATTCAATATGTTTACTATTTACAAAAGTGAGGGTTCCTCATTACTTTTTTCTCCTTTTATTTTTCTATAGAAAGAACGCTGATCTTAATTAGGTCTTCTTCTCCCCATACATCTAGACTTGCTGAATCAGGAGTTAACCTTGACAACAATGAGGTAGATGGTAGAGTGGATGGTGAGAATATAGTATTCTGACTTGTATCCATGCATTCAATCTTTACTAGTATCTCTTTTATTAGTGTCTCATCACCTTGAGTATCTTTTTCTTCATTTATTTCAATTGGATCATTGATGGGAACTTCATCCTATTGTGCAAATGTATCATCAGTGCACACTTCTTCAGTGCTTACAAATGCCTTATCAACTTTGTCCATATCTTTTTCAAATGTTATCATGGATATCTTGATATTATCAACTACTATAGTATCTTCTGAGTCTTTATCTATATCAGAATTTATTGTCACTATGGGCACTGAAACCTATGGACCTGTTGTGTGTGCTTTCTGAATCATTGGTTCTGTAACCTGTTTAGGAGGAGCTGGAGTTTCCTTTGTAGTAGGTGACATTGGTGGATACATGTGTCTATCCATAAATACTTGTGAAAATTCCTTTTTAGTCTCCTTATCTATCTTTTCATATTCTTTGTTCATAATCTGTAAAGTCCTTGGCTTGGTTCTGAGATGAGGCTTCACCATATCTAATAATATAGCCTTCTCATCATGCGAGCATAGAGGGAGAAGAGTATCCAATGTTTCTTCTCTAATCTTCATGTCTTCCTCTATTGCATGTCTTTTCATGATCTCCAATATGTTCCATAACTGATCCGATATCACTATCTTGAGTTCAAGAATTGTCTTCTTAAACTTGATCATATGAGATATGATCATAGAATGTATCTCAGTCTTATCTATTTCTTGATACTTTTCATAGACTTTAGAAAGTGTATCTAATCTCCCTTCATTTACAATCTTGTTCATCAAAACATTTAGACTAGGTCTAAATCCTACCTCAGGAGGAGCTTGAGTATTCTTTTCTTTTCTCTGAGTGTTCCTTGAGGATGGGTGATTTGTGGGTGCCTGTTTTCTTCCTCTAGTATTCTTTATTGGTGTAGAAAGTGGAGATGATTCTAAGTCAATGGTGGTAGAGGGTGCAGAGGTGCTCTCTACTTTCTTCTTCTTCTAGATCTGTTTAGCCTTCTCAAGTTATTTTTCTATCTTGGCATCTCTAGCTTTGTCAAGATTTTCTTGAGTGACTCCATGAACTTTTAGTATGTTAGATGTAATTCTGGATGCTTTCCTTTAATTATCAGCACTATGTAAGATAGTATCCACTTCATTGGTCTTCTCTCTGTAAGTGCCCCACCTAGGCTCATTAGGATCTTTGGGCGCAGACAATAGAACTTGTGCATATCCTTCTAACACATGTTCTTCCACTTCATAACCAAGAGGATGAATCCATTTGGTTCTAGGTTCAACTGCCTCCATGCAAGTGCAATCTATTTCTACCATGAAACATATGGTATCCTTATATTTTTCAACTATCTTCTCAGATAATCTGAATCTATTATGCATTTTGATCCTAAATTTCTTAATATCCATATCCATGGTGTCCCTTGCACTACTCTCTAAAGTGGCCTTAAGAGAAATCTGAGACATTGTGGGTTTGCTCCTATCTAGGTAAAGGTTTTCAATCTTTCCAACAATATGGAAGTAAAAATAGATGATCAAAGATCCAAACCTGAATGTCTTGCTCCTATCATGCTTGATGATTTGTATTTTGTCAATCAATTGACCGTGCAAGATCTCACATAGGTTGTATTGAGTGTTATCCTTCACCATTTTGATAGCTTCTAGGACTGTTGCTACAGAGACACTGTTTAACTAAAACTTATACCCAAGTATCATAGTTAGAAGTTTTATGTCATCTTCTTTGATAGGGTCAACTTTCATTCCGCACTTATCACTTCTAGATAGGCAAACTTGTTCAATTTTCTTCTTGACATCCTTGCCAGTAGGAAAAATTGGTTCACTCTTGGGAAGTCTGGTTAATTCATGGAATAGGTCTGTAGTGATGGGCACAAGGACCTCACCAATCCAATAAAGATCATCATGTATTCTGCTTAGCAAAATCTTCACCCATTCTGGCTCATCAAACTCATGTGCATTCGAGTATTCAAAAATAGGTTTATCAATCAAGTGCATGAACTCATCCTTGAATGTGTAATCAGGTTTCATCATAGATCCCATATGAGTGGCTATGCTGATATCTCCTATTGTTTCCTTCTTACAGTAAATGTACGCGCAGATATCTTCCACGTGAACAACACCTAGTGGGGTTTTGGAGAAATCCCCTTCCACATCATCCAGTATGGATTTGAATGGATGTTTCTTGAATACAAATCTCTTCCTCTCTGCAATATCAAATACTACTGGAGTTGCCATACTTACTTGGAACTTGCTTAAGTAGGGTTTCACAAAATTTTGAAATAGTGCGACTGCTAGGGTTTTGTTCCAAACTTTTTATCCATTTGCTTAACTGCCAAATCTATTATGCTTCTATGCCTTGATGCCTAGTGCTCCAATGCTCTCCAAATTTTGTGACCTTGAATGCAAGTGTGAAGAAGATCGAACACTTACTTTCTTTTATAAAATCTACTGCATTTAATGTTTGCAACTGTACGCAAATTACTCAGATATTTTACAACTTTGATCCTGATGCATTTGAGACAATGCGTGTATGCATAAGTTACAATATTATGTGCTTATAACCATGAATCCATAGGCGCATACTCAGAGGTGAGTATACCAACCGCGTAGGGGTCCTGAGCTAGAATAGCTCCACCTAAGACCAAGAAGGTCTATTCAAGCAGAAGTAGAGGGTGCATCCACAGTGGATGCATCAACTACTTTGTCAACATTATTGTCCTTCTTTACTTCTACCCAAATTTTGCTTGAATCTTCTTTTTCCTGAACAAACTTAACTTCTCCTTCTTCATCAAATAGTGACTTCTTAGGATCCTCTTGTTTATGAGTTTTGGATCTACAAAACCTTGAGATGTGTCTAGCCTTTCCACATGTGTGACAAATGATAGGAGATCTGATGCTTTTGTTCATCATGTTGCATTGCTTTGTTGTGTGTCCATTGTAGTTACATATCTGACATGTGGTGTTCTACAAATTCCTTTGAGGTTGATTTCTCTGATTGTTTTGATTCATTCTTCTTTGATTCTTCTATGACCGATTTCTTTGATTTGTTCTACAATGTATAGCCCTGTGACCAAATTTATTACAAGAGAAACAGTAACCATTGAAAGGTCTTACCTCTTTGCAATCTCTTTCCAAATGACCATGTTTGTTACATGCATAACAAGTTCTATTAACTTGCTTGATTCCCCCTTTAGGTGGATCTATTTTAATCTCTATAACATTTTCAATTTTCTTTGCCTCTGAAGATGCTTCATGATCTTTCTTTCTTTCTTGCAATGAGTTGATTTCAATTTGTGCTACACTGTATCCAAGACCAGTAGTGTCACCTTTTTTCTTTTGTGCATTAAGCTGAGATTGAAGTGAATAAGAACTTGTGTGGAGTTTATCAATTTTATCCTTTGCTTTTGTTAATTCAGATTCCAACTTCTTCTTTATGTTTTCCAATTCCAGGACTTTCATGTTTGCTTTCAAGAGTTCATCATCTAGTTGTTTGCTTTCTTTGAGCTTTTCTTCAATAGATATTTGGCTTTTTGTGAGCTATTCATCTAGATTTTCAACTTTATCTTTCAGAGACATATTCTCTTCATTGAGCTTTTTGATCATTTTACCTAAATCACTTGTAGAACAATCTTTCAAATATTTTCTTAATTTCTTGATAAGCATTTGTGAGCCATCAACTTTTAGTCTAAGTTCTTCATTTTGTTTTTCAGATCTATTAAGATATTCAAGAGCTGCTTCAAGATTCTTTTTCAAAAGTTTTGCTTCTGCTGAGTCCATGATCTCCTCAAGTGGTTAAACTTATTTTCTAGGGACCAGAGCTCTGATACCAATTGTTGGAAACACTGAGAGGGGGGGTGAATCAGTGTTTGTCTATTAATTACTTTTTAGCAAATTAAACATAAATCAAACATACATAGAATGAAGCTTCACATGAGAACTCATAACACATGATATGATTACGAGGAAACCTTGATCAGAGGAAAACCCCGGTGGGAATTAGTACCCACAAATATTGTACTAGGTATAATGAACTTGTTAAAGTTCTTTTTCCTATTTAGAAGCAGTCTTTACAATATGAGTACAATGACCTGGTTAAAGGTCTAACCCTGTTAGGAGTCTTTTACAAAAACCCTGTTAAAGGTACATGGCTTACTTCCTAGGCTCACTGCCCAATAGGATGAAGGCTACAACCTTCTAAAAATTGATATAAACTATATCAAAAGTGAACTGTTGTGATGACACTGTTGTCTGATCAGTTCCGTGTATGCACGAATGCTCTTACTCTCTTAAAGAGCTATATCATATACTAACTTCATTATACTGCTCTTCTATATCTTCCTCTTACATAATAATCGATGCTTGTAACATAACTTTACATTACATACTTATATGTTCATATCCGAATAGGCACGACCCAAAACAAAACTCTAGTCGGCCCTAAAACAAAATATACAATGCTTCCGAAAAATTCGGCTCAAGCATGTTTACTAAAATACTAATTAAATTATTACAAACATATAACCAAAGGTGCTTAGCCATTACATTACAAAATAATTCACGCTGATCAAAACACTAGTCGGCTTCCATGCTCTATCTTCTAGACTGCTAGTCTATTGATCTGCCTGTAACTTTGTCGTACTGTTGTTCCATACTATGCATGTCTAGATGTAGCATGTACACATCTCATACAACATATATCTAAATGCACATAAGCTCAATTGATCTCTCACACATGTGCTGATGTGTTGATCATTGAATATCTCTGTCTGCCCTGTTTTCCATACTTAGTCATTTTGTCTTTCATGACAGAAACTAAACATGACTTTGTTGCCATGATGACAACACAAAATGAGTCATGCATCCTTAGGAAGTCAACTTGCCAACATTTTTGAGTAATTATATGAAGGTATACCAACCGGTACATAGTTATATCCAATCAGTAAAGAGAAGTTAAGTTAGAAAGGTAATTGATAAACAAAATAATAGGTGAAGGACATATCGATAAAAGAAGACAAGTTTTGTTACTGATATATTGGAAGGTATAAATACAACAGGTGAACTATGATTTGTGACCATGACTCTTAGGTCACACCGGTAAAGGCAAAATTGAAGATACTATTAATCGATTAGTGTAATGAACTGGTAAACGCTAAAGGTTATTAATCAGTTTTGATTAATTTGCTAAATCGATTATGTCGGTGGTAGATTCAGTGAATCTGGAAAACATGAAAAATGTAGTACATTGTTTGAGGAAATGAAAGAGTCAATTCTTAGAGAATTATGTACAGGTATGTGTATGAATCCAAGGTATATTTTTTAGTGAATGAAATTGAAGGAATATTTCACATTGGGGATAACAACTTAAAGTTTTTTATGGTCGTTGCGGTAATAATTTCAAGTTTTTGTGAGTTATATAAGATTGGTAAAGTAATTTAGGAGGGAAATGGGAACCCTAATTAGCTTTACAATCAAAGGTAAAGATAGTATATAATTTTATCAAATGATATATGTTGTTGTTGTGAAGTAGTTGAAGTGTTGTTGGAAATTTGTTGAAGTGCTATTGTCAGAAAGATATTGAGTTGCTATTTCCAGAGAAGCCATAGGATTGGATTCAGAACAAGTATAGAAAATCAAGGATCTTATTAGCATTCACTGGTGCATATCATAGGTCAATTTTTCTCTTTTTTTTCCTAATAGTTTCAACAAGTCAAAATCCCCTAACAGGGTAGTCTCTAGCAAGAATTTATTGTAAATCCCTTAACAGGGTGAAAACTAGATAAGTGTGTTTAAAATCCTCTAACAAGGTAGTCTCTAATAGGAATTTTGATACTTCCAATAAGGTATTGGTCACTCCTAACAGGGTGAGTCACCTAGAAAGTGACAGATTATAAGCTCCTAATAGGGTACTCTTTTCTACTGCAGTGAGAATATTGTGGGTTTCATCCCCACCGTGTTTTTTTCCCTCTGACCAAGGGTTTCCATGATAAATCTTGAAGTGTCATGTATGTGCATGTGTTTTCGTTTGATTCATTGTACTTTTACTTTATAGTTATAGTTATATACTTTATAATTTATAACTTTCTTTTGTTGCTATTTAAAGGTATAAGTAAAATTTTGAAAGTTTTATTAGTACTGATTCACCCCCCCCGCTTAGTACCTATTATTTCCAACAATTGGTATTAGAGCTTAGACTCTCTAGGGTAAAAGTTTGACAACTTGGGGTGTAGATCTGAGGAGATAGAAAGCTATAGGTATGAAAGACAGTTGGAGGTAGCCAATGAGATGATTGAGGAGTTGAAGAACAAGCTAAAGACCTCATTAGCAAAGAGAAAAGAATTTTCCTAATAATTGAAAGAAAGTCTGGATAGAATTGATGAACTATCTGAAGGTATTGTTGACTCTAAGGAAGCTGAGGCTGTAATAGCATATCTGATGGAAAAGAACAAGATCTTGACTAAAGAAGAAACCATGATGAAAAGAGAACAAGAAAGTCAATCCATAAGGATGTGTGAAGTTCTTGAAGGCATCAGAGCTGCTGAAGATGCAAAAACAATTGTTGAAACTGCAAAGAAGAATATTGAAGATCTTATCATAGAAAAGGATGTTATACTTCAGAGGCTGACACATGAGAACCATGCACTGAATGAACAGCTAAGTGACACCAATGATGAAAACATACAAGTGTGTGCCGAAAATGAAAAATTGGGGCAGGGAAATGAATAATTGAAGGACTTGAAGATTAAAAGAGAGACAAATGAAAAACTTAAGCAATATGAACAAATCCTACAAAATATTAATGAGCAATTGAATAATCAAAGGTGGCCTAGGGATACTTATGACCTAGGATATATCGGTTACATAAAATTTTAAAAAGGAGAATCATCCAAGTTTAGTGCTGAGAAACAATCACAGATGCCTAAGGTTTATACTAGTTGACAAGGTAAGAAGCCTACTAAACCCAATTGTTACAATTTTGGAAATCCTCAACACACTGTTAATATATGTAGAAGAAAACTAGTGAATATTCCAAGAACTACTTGTTTTGATGGTTATTGATATAATTACAATAAGTATGTTCATCAAGATTGTGAGTGCAGATCAAGAACCAGTAATAGATCATTTTAAGGGAATTTCAATGTCTATTGTTACACATGCAACAAATTTGGACACAAGGAAGAAAATTGAAGATCAAGGATATCATCACCAAGGATTCCTAACAAATTGGTGAGTGTTCTAAGAAGAGAAGGAAACATGAATGTCACATGCACTATTTGTGGAAACTTTGAACACATGGCTATGAACTGTCGATTGAGGAATCTGGGAGGTAATGATGGACCCTGGAGGAAAAAAGGGATGACATGCTTTTATTGTCACAAGGTCAGACATCTGGAAAGATATTGTAGGTACAGGAACTGGTCACCAAGAAATGATGATAGGAAAGGTAAAAAGATTGTTAATGTTGAAAAAAATAGGAATGAGATGAAGAAGATATGAGTGAAGAAGGAAGAAAACAAAGAATATTCCAATGCATCAACAAGTAACCCATCATCCTCTGGCTCAGGGGATTCATCCACAAACTAAGCAAGTAAGTTTTTCTTAGGGACTAAATTCCATTGTTATATCTAACTGGTCCCTTATAATAATGAGCGGTAATATCTATTTGCATAGTGAGATACACTGATGTTAATATTGATGAATTACATAGAGATGAGTTGTTATGAATCGATTGGAAGAAAATTAATGCTAAAAGTAGCATTGGTACATATAGGATTAGAGTGTGATTACCTATTGTGATCGATTGTGCAAACTATTTGAGTTGGATACTTAATGAGGATCAAACTATGAATTTGAAAACCCTAACTAATTTATTTAGAAGAGGGGTGGTTAATCTTGAAGGTACTTGGTGTTTTTGAGTTTGAAATCAAGAATATATTGAATCATTGTGGCATCAAGGATTGTAACACCAAAATTGATTGAGATAACTAAGGAAGTGGAACTAGAACACAAGTTACATTTGTTGAAGGTAGCGTAAGTAGACAAAATTAGTTCCCTATCCATAATTCCACCTCATGTTTTCTTATTGAAGACGTAAGGACATTTATTCATTACAACATTGTTGAATTAGAAGATGAATAGATACAAAAGGAATACCTATCAATGTGCAATAATGGATAACTTAACAACAAATTCAAACATATTCAAACAAAGGCTTTGACACATATTTTTTACTCACCATAAATATTTAAGGAGGAGTGGATTTGATATGTTTTTATATATTTTCACGATCAATTCATATCGTTGGACCAACCGATCAAGATCACCAAGGAATTGATTCATCTGATCATAGGATTCACAGCGAACAGGCAACCATGTACCCAAAGACATATATATGGAAGATGATTGCACAAATCACTAAGTAAAGGTAAGATCATAGAGAAATGATGATAGATGAGATTTAAGATCAAGAGGTTTTCTTTGTAGCAATTATTGTTGGCTACAAATTCTACCAGTCGAGTCAGTTAAACAGTGTGCCCTATAGAGCTATTCATGTAACTTACTAAATTGTGAAAGAAGGTACTAGATATGACAAAGTGGAGATGGTAATAATATAGCAATTGGCTAACCTAAAGATAATACATACCAATAATAAGCAAGCACTAAATTTTGGAGCGGTAACATGGAAGACAGGTAGACCAACATTATATCAAATCAATAAGTACTTAGGTGAACTAGGTGAAAACCTAAATAATGTTAGTGAGAATAATTTAATAATTTTTAGGATATAATGCATAAGCAATATATAATTCCCCCACACATTGTGGAGAAGTACAGGGATATCATTTGTTTATGAGTTGACACTGACACTTATAAAATTTAGGTAGAACCCAAGATTTCATGGATACCTAAAATGGGATATGAAACTGATGAACAATTGTTAACCTTGAAAATAGAAGAATTATTGAAACCACCAGTTAACAAGGAAGAAAAAGGTATGGCACATTTGAGGAATCTTATGAAAGAGTCACCTTAGAACTCAAAAAGCCTAGAATGGAAAGAAATGCTAAGAAAATGATAAGTCAATTGGAAGAAAATTTTGCAACTGGTGAAGGTAGTAGTTCCACTAGTGAGAGAGAGAAGAATATTCCAAATGTAGATGCAAAGATAAAAAGGAAGCAAGCAGAAACTCAAACTAACACTCCAGAATTACCATCAGTGGAAGAAACTTGTATGGAAAATATTGATGAACTTAAATCTTTTGACCCTAAACCACCTGAGGTATAACAACCTCAAAAAACCAAAACATATGAAAAGAGGAAAACTCAAGGACAAACCAAGGCCTCTCCTAAAAAGAAAAAAAATAAGATAGAGGTAGATAGTGACAAATAGATTTAGAAAAGGAGATAGCAGATATGGGGAAGTCTAGTAAAACTAAATTCAATATTCCAAAGAGTACTATTGAAGTCGCAAAGGTAATTAGAGAACATGGAATGATAGGTAACATTAGTAACTTTAAGTTCTCTAAATTGTCTGATGAAGAAAAGAAAATAATTGAGGATGTTATTTTATTTCACTTTCACAAATTCATCAGAGTACCTAGTCAACTCAAAGATCATATTGTTGATGAACTATATGAAATAATTGTTATCCAAAATTTCCCCATCTAGTAAATTTTGGCTACAGGTGGAGTAAATGAGGCTCCCACAAGGGTTGAGCCTATCTTGTGAAAAAGACCTTAAATTTTTTGGTCTTGGTTGTGTCCTCTGCTATCTTTTCAGCTCTTTGGTTTTGCCTTGTTCATGAAAAATAACCTAAGTATGCAAAAAACCCTATGAATTTGGTATAAACTCTAGTTGCTTGGCCATGCCTTTCTATTTTCTTATTAACTTTTTTGGACCCCTTAATTTCTTTAATTTCCATGTGTGTTTTTGTATCCCTTTAAGTCTCCAAGTCACGGAAAGGAAATAGCATATTATGTTTTATCCGGCGACCCCGAGACTTCCTTTAGTCTCATAGTCTCGTAACAAGAAAGCATATTCCATTTTGATCATGAGATTACGCAACTGTCATTGGATCAAATTTTGATCAGAGGGTAGTCAAGTAATCTCTCGATATAACCTAGAGTTAGCAGATGGTATGGAGACCTCATGACTTAAGTGTGTTATAACCCGCAGATATAACATGAGCTTGAGCTGGGTAAGGTTAAGTTCTTTCAGTCGGGAAGTCTCATGATAAAATCCAAGGTTAATAAATCTTCATGAGACTTTGCATTTTCTCGGTCGGGTTATCGCCAAATATGAGCTATGGGCAGTAGTGGGTCATCTTAGAGTTAAATTGAATGGCAAATCATAGTGTGACACATGGTAGTAAGTGGTCCCAGATTCTATGCATTGTGTCTCCAGGTCTCATAACCATGGCAGAATATTCCATATCATTTGGCGACTATGGGATTTCCTTCATTTTCTAAGTCTCGTAAGGAAAAGGAATATGCTGAAATCATTTAGATACTTCCTAACTATCATCGATGATAAAGGAGATCCAGCGCTTGTCTCTTAATCTCCAGATGTGACTGTACTTAGTGAAAGGATCAGGAGACTCAACAACAATATGGAAAATGAAACCAAAGGTGAGTGTAGAGTTAGGGCATGGGTTAAACTTAGTCACCAGTCAGAAGGATGAGATCGACGGTCACGTTTTAAAGTGAAATCAATTTTGAGTCTTGACCGTGGATGAAATATCTCACGCCAGCTATGACCATTATCTTTCAAATATTTAAAGATTCAAATATCTAGTCTTCGTAGTTATGACAAAACTAACTTGCGGGGAAGTAGATGGATCGGCCAACTTTTTAGAGGCATAGTTATCACGATACGAAGGATGTTCAAAGCCATATCAGATTGAACAAGATATTTTTGATGGTTTTTCCATATGCATTAATGAGCAAAATTGACATGTATTAGGGTTTGAATTGTTTATGAAAGATCTATTTGAAACCCTAATTTTAAGAATTAGATTGACTCATGAGCCTACGTGCTAGAGGAGTGTTGTATATAAGTTAGTTTATAAAGCTTTTTAGCTTAGAGTTTTCTAGTTGTAAAATTTATCTGAGGCATTCTTCCTGCCCTCTAATTTTGTCAATTTGTAATCTTTCATTGGAATCCAGACTTTGTGGGAATTATCTGTGGCATCTTTCTTGCCCTCTAATTTTCCTCTTTCTATATTTTCTCTTATTGAATATGATACACTGGTTTATATCAAAGAAGTCTTAGATTCCAGAGCCTTTCTCTTTTTCAGCATCTTTGTATTCTATTGTGGATTTGGTTCATCCCTAACTATTTTTGTGGATTTGGTTCATCCCTAACTATTTTTGTCTCATTTTTGCATCCATTTACTGAAGTGAATATCTTCTTGTAGGTCACAATTTGTGTCTAAATTTATTAGGAAAGCTATTGTTCTTTCCTTGAATAGCCCCTTTCTATTTCATACCTCTATATGAAATACTTATGCAAGCTTGTTCAAAAATATTGTGTTCTATTAGATCTAAGAGTCTTCATGTTGGTGTGGCCACTGCGTTGTCTTCATATTACTTTTGTTGTATCACCTAGTAGGATAGTTTTCTTATTTAGTTATTTCCCTTCCATGCATTCTTTCTATCCCTTTTCCCTCAAGAATTTACTTTATGTTAAGAAGAAAATTTGGGTGATTATCCAAGAGGAACCAACCTAGAACCTGGAGATCTCATTTTAGTTAGCAAAGGTCCCACAACTTGGAAATGATTCCTATGTTATACTAGATTATCAAGACTATGAGGGCTTGACCTAGGGTGCAAACTTTAGTGTATAACAGTTCTGGAAAGCCTATTGGGACTAAAGGAATTTTATTTGCAAAGATTATGCTATCTCTGATATACTGATTGCATAATAAAGACCTAAAGAGGTTTTCCTATCAATTATATCTGTCGACTCCATTGGTGAAGAACAGAAGATCCAATTCTGTTCAAAGTGTATGAGAAAGATCGAGACAAGAATCTCAAAGCTTTATGAATTCTTGCAGCTTCCCTTAATAAGAAAATATAAATTGAGATCATCTCAAAGAACACCCCCTACAAGGAGGGTACATTCTACACCACCTGATACTTTAGAGAGGAGACCTTTGCCTTTACATCTTAGAAGAAGAGAAAGATCTCTAACTAGAGAGATACCAAAAGATTCAGCTTCGCTCTTCAGCACAAATACAACTCACACAGTTGTTGCTCAGCAAATCTCAGCTCCTGCAATGGCTAGACAGTTTGCTTTTGCACCCTTCAACCAAGGAAGCCCCTTAAAATTTGGTCAACATCATGATGTGCCCTTGGTAGCACTCAAAATTCTACCTAATTTCATAGATGAAGGACAAACAACAGCTTTTGAACACATAAGAGATGTGACTACTATCTGTAGTATACATAATATCACAGAAGAAGATGTGGCTACCAAGCTATTAGCAGCCTCTTTCAAAGGTAAGGCCTTAGAGTGGTTTAGAACTCTTGTTGTTGGTTCTATTAATTCATGGGATAGATTAGGAGATTTATTGAGTAAATAATTTGAGGATAAATTAGATAATTTATCTTTGGTTGAGCAACTAACAACCATAAAGAGAGATCCTCAAGAACAAATGACAGACTTTAATAATATATTCCTTAAGACATGGAATAAAATCCCAGTCTCAGTAAGGCCATAAACTGACCATGCTTTCCTATACTTCTTGCAAATTTTGAATGGTCAAATCTCTGTCATGATACAATCCATGGGAGGTACCTCGTTACCTCAGGATTTTGACATAGTTTTCAAGGCTGAAAATTGTTTGATCCAGGTAGGCATGATAGCCAGAAGGCCACCCATGCCTATCTTTCCTAATCTTCAGCCCACTGCACCTCTGCAAATACCTCCTTTTACCCCTATACCCACTATAGTAGCACCTCAGGCTAGTACTAACAGTGAAGAGTTAAAGGAAAGTTTCTCTCAAGAACTATAAGAAATGAGAAATAATCAGCAAAGTAGTCAGCAAGAAATGAAAAATCTATTGCACACTCTGACCAAAGATTTGACTAATTTAAAAAGATAGAATCAAGGTCCTAATTAGCAGTATCAAAATCAAGGACAATCTTACCAACAGAATAGGCCACCATATCAAGGAGGTTATTAAGGACAAAGGAAAAATTTTAATCAAAGGTAGTTTCAACCTTATAATCCAACACCTCTTAATTGTACAAATCTAGTCAGGGAAGTTGTCCAAAGTCAAAATAATCTTGCTACAAAAATGGAATGGTGTTATCCTTGTAATCAGTCCCATAACCAGACAACATGCTAAAATGGAAGGGTACACCAGCACTCATGGTGCAGAATGCTTCAAGTGCACAATTAGAGGCCTCTTCTAGTGGGTCAATGCCCTAGCAAGAAGCACATGCTGGTGAAACCACTCTCCCTAATTGGGAAGAATAATATTTAAATGGAGTTAACGGTGAATCCCCAATTGCTGCCAACACTAGGTCTAAAAGAAGAGCTCAAGACATGGAGTGAATGGAAGATAGGGCTAAGGCTTCTAAATCTACAGAATCTTCACAACCATTTACTCCTATCATACTGAAGAAGGTCCCCATCATTCCAATCTAGGAAAATCAACCCTCCAATGAGATTGAGCCTATCATGGTAAAGACACACCAAAGACTGCACACAACAGTACCCTTCAACATTGTGGACAATATGAGGAAAGAAAATGTTACTATGTCTATGTGGGATTCTTTGGCTATTCCAAGAAAGCCTAAAATCTTAAAGAGGGCTATGGGTGAAGTGTCAACTCCTCAACCTACAAAATATATAACAAAGCCAGTTTTGGTCAACACTAATCAAGAAAAGTAGGCTCCAAGTAGCAACTCCAAAGCAAATACCATTCAAGGTAGGAACTTGAAACCAACTCCCTTTTATGTATCTTTAATAATTGGAAAGTTCTTAGTACATAATTGCATGGTAGATAGTGGGGCTACTAGCACTATCATGCCTAAGAAAGTGGCTGGCCAATTGGGACTAAAATATGAACCTTTCCAAAAGAGGGATACCCAGCTTGATAGTTCCTCAGTAAACACAATAGGTGTGGCCAAGGATACCATTGTAATCCTCCATGCAAGCCCCAATTTCTCTATCCTACTTGAAATATACATCATAGACCTCCCTACCCTATTTTCCATATGTTTATCAAGGGATTTTACAACCAAGATAGTAGGTTATCTTTCTTCTGACTGGTCTCACATGCTTTTCCATACAAGGTATGGAACCAAGGTTACTATCAAGTCTGAATCATTGGTAGCACATCATATAGAACCTTATGTGTCCAATGTACTCAATACAAGCTACCTTACACTTGACAGTAATGACTTCACAATCATCAGAGAAACAAACACTAAAATAAAAGGTATCCCAGATATCTATCTAGATGATTTAGAATCAGAGAGAGCTTCAAAGGCCCAAGCCAATGTTATTTGGGATACTGGTTTGGAAAACTATTTGTTACAAGAACATGATTCCATAGAGCCATATCTTTTTAAAATAGATGTTGGGTCAGGAGATCAGACCAACCAAATTTGGGAACTATTCTTTGATGGTGCTAGAAGAAGACATGGCTCTGGTGGTGGTGCTATGTTAGTCTCTCCTAATGGGGAGAAGTATTATACAGCTTTTAGATTCAGTTTCTCTTGCACTAGGAACACTGTTGAATATGAAAGCTTAGTAAATGGACTGGAGTGGGCTAGAAAGAGAGGGATCAAAGCCTTAAAAATTTTATGGTGACAGTGAGCTAGTAGTCAGCCAAGTGAGAGGGATAAGAACAACAAATAATGATAAAATCAGAGCATATAAGCATAGAATTTGGGATGCTATAGAAGATTTCCATGCTTTCAATATTGTTGCTATCCCTAGAAAGTTAAATCAAAATGCAAATAGATTAGCTAATGTTGGATCTTAGTATGACATTCCCAATAGCATTTCAAAGGAAAAAGACCAAAAGCATATTAAAATAATTTTCAGACCTTCTGTTCCTGATAATAATGTCAATTGGAAAGTGTTTGACAATGATGAGCAAATTTTACAGTTCTTATTTGAAGAGGATGTCTTCTCAAAACATAACCAGGGTAGACTAATGCAGAACTATGGTAACCAAGTGCTGCAACTCAGATCAAATAAAATGCCTGAGGGTCTTGTCACCTTAGAAGTTGTTTTCAATAAATATGATCAAGTTAAAAGGAGTAAAGCTAGCCTAGTAGTCCAACAAGAACATTGTGTTGAACTGGAGTTGGAGCCAGGTAAAAGTCTATAATTTGGGAAGGTAAATACTGATTCAAAAAGGCAGGCCTATACCCACTTATTTCAAGAGTTCAGTGATATATTTGCATGGCAATATGAAGACCTCAAGGGATTTAATCTATCCCTTTCTCAGCATACCATTGAATTAGAGCCAAACACCAAACCAGTCAGACAAAAGAAAAGGTCTGTCAACCCCAAGCTTGAACCACTTATGCACAACTAAGTGCTAAAACTGATTGAAAGTGGAATTATTTACCCCATCAAGCATACTAGTTGGGTTTCCAACCTTGTTCCTGTTAGGAAGAAGAATGGGGAACTCAAGCTATGTGTTGACTTCAGAGACCTTAATAGGGCATCCCTCAAAGATCGCCATCCATTACCCTCTATGGAGAAAATCCTGTAATATGTCTCTGGGTCTGAGAGATTTTCATTATTAGATGGCTATTCAGGATACAATCAGATCCTGGTTCATGAAGAATATCAATATAAGATTGCATTTACAACCAAGTGGGGAACCATGGCTTATCAAAAAATGCCATTTGGTTTGTCCAATGCAGGTGCTACTTTTCAAAAGGCAATGGATATGGCCTATAAAAGCCTCATGTACAAGTTTGTACTGGTCTAATTAGATGATATAACTATTTATTCTAAGCATGCAGCAGACCACATCAAACATCTGAGGAAAATATTTGAAAGATGTAGAGAGTTTGGGATATCCCTTAATCCCAAGAAATGTGTGTTTGCAGTTCATGAAGGGAAACTGTTGGGATATGTAGTATCCAAGAAAGGAATTTTAGTAGACCATGAGAGGATTGCAGCTATTCTAGATCTACCCCTACCACATCACAAGAAAGGCCTTCAGTCTTTCACAAGAAGTATTAACTTTGTTAGGCATTTCTTGCCTAATATTGCAGATTTACTAAAGCCTTTGACACCTATGTTAAAGAAGAGTTCAACTTTTAGCTAGAGAAAAGAAGGGAAAGCCAATTTCCAAGCTATCAAAGAGGCCTTGACAGAAGCTCCTACCCTATTGAACCCAAATTTTAGTAAGGATTTTATCCTTTATGCTTATGGAGGTTCTGATGCCATATCTGCAATGTTGAACCAAGAAAATTTTGAAGGATTGGAGAAACCTATTGCTTTATTTAGAAAAGGTTTAGAAGAATATGAACAAAGATATTATTTTATGGAAAAACATGTACTTGATGTGGTGAAGAGCCTAAAAAATTTTAGATATCTATTGACTCATAGCAAGGTACACTTAAAGGTCACTCATCCAAGTGTCAAAGAGTTCTTGTTTTCTAAAGACCTAAACGACAAAAGGGCCGGTTGGATTACTAAAGTGATAGAATATGACAATGACATCAAAACTACCAAGCTCGTTAGAGGAAGAGGTCTTTGTGAACATTTGATAGGGGATGAGAACTCAAATAATTCAGAGCAAATGGATGCATCTCTAGTTTTGCATTCAATAGAAGAACATGCCAAGGTAGGAGGTTGGTTGCCTAGCATGGTTCATTACTTAAAGACAAGATAATGCCCCATAGATCTAGATTTAGCAAAAAGAAGGTATTATAGATTACAATTTGTTCCCTTTGTGCTGATAGATGAAATTATTTTTAGAAAGGATCATAATGGTGTCCTTTTGAGATGTATTGATTCAGAAAAGGTAGCAGATGCCCTATTTGAATTTCATGATGGACCTTCTGGAGTTCATTTCTATCCTAGGACTATTGTGTTTAAAATCATGAGGATTGGATACTATTGGCTATCTATCTTCAAGGATAGCCATGACTATGTGAGGAAATGCATTAGATGTGCCATGTTTGCAAGAAAGGAAAGGCTTGCAGATCTGCCCCTTCAGCCCATCAGAACAGAGAAACCTTTCGTGAGATGGGACATAGATTTCATTGGCATGATTAATCCTCCATCTAGTGCAGGCCATAGATGGATAATCACTGCAACTAGTTATTTCACTAGATGGACAAAATTTGTTGCATTAAAAGAAGCAAATGAGAGTGTTGTCCTCAAATTTTATGATGACATTATTCATAGATTTGGCACTCCAAACTCCATCATATCAGATAATGCATTAGAATTTACATGCCTAAGAGTGACTGAATCGGCAGTCAAACATGGAGTTTATTTGAACACAAGTTTGAACTATTACCCTTAGGGAAATGGTTTGGCAAAATCAATGAATAAGAACTTGATTAGGATAGTAATGAAGACCCTACAAGATAACCAAAGAGATTGGCACACCAAATTGAAATATTCCTTATGGTTAGATAGAATTACCCCAAAAAAAGGTCATTGGAAATTCTCCATACGTGTTAGTGTATGGAAGAGAAGCTAAGTTGTCCATTTCAACCGAATTGCCAGCTTTGGACTTAGCTACTCAATATGTCTTGTCTAAAGAAGGAGATCCTTTGAAAATAAGGTATGCTCAAATTATGGAATTAGAAGAACACATAGATAAATCCATGAAAGATATGGAATTCCATCAAATGCAAACTAAGAGAAGCTTTGATAAAAGAGCTAGGGATAGAAACTTTAAAGTTGGGGATGTGGGCCTTAAGTGGGATGAATTTAAATCAAGGCCAGGTAGATGTACTTGTATGTGTTAATTTTGGCTTTGTTAATCAACCACACACTTCAACATAGTCCTTCTTCACCAGGTACAAACAAGATTGAATATGAGTTATTCATCCTGCCTGTCTGCGTGATTCGACCTATTGCCTTCTATCTAGATGGGGTTTTTGAAAT
>MU225235.1:148352-164836 GCA_018584345.1 Thuja plicata | reverse complement strand
TCACCTCTTATCTCCTTGTTGATAGTTAGAGAAAATGAGAGGAGAAGGCTTCCTTTTATATGAAATTTGGGCACAATCTTCTAAGGAGGCCTACATAGGATAAGTAAATCATAATTTAAGCCTTTACCCCTAGGAGAGGTCCTATATTAAATATAATTTAGGAATCCATGATTCAGAGCCCGAAACAGCCGACCCGAAAGTGGGAGAGAACTTTTTGCAAAGACCGACATCCGGGAAGCTGTGGGATTCTGGGTTTGGGACCCTAGGACAGGGTCAAGGTCAGCCCTATCCTAGGACAAGGCAAAGTTAAACCCTTTCCTAGGGTATGGCTGAGGTTGACCCTATCCCAGAAGGTCAACCCTGTCCCTGTATCCCAGAAACAAAGTCCTGCAACCCAGAATGCAAAAATCAGTCCCGAAAGTGGTATAAGGAGGAGCAGATCAGGGGGATGATGCAAAAAAGGGGGGATGATGTAATGGAGGTCAAATACATCCCCTAAGGAGGTCTAAACACTCTTAGCATGGAAGTGCTTCCATTTTAAGATGATACACAAGGATACTGAACAAAGTGAAGAAAATAAAGAAAAACAAGATAAGCAATGGCAAGACCAAGAATAGGACAAAGAGAAAAATAAGGAAACTCATACAAGTAACTCTAGCATAGGTGAGAAAATTAGCATAGATGGAGTTGATACACCAAAGTATAACACCACTAGTGCTTCACAAACCAACACAGAGGATACTGGTGAGAAAAAGAAAAGGAAGAGAATGGAAGAAGATGAAGAAGAAGATGATGATTAATATGAAGAGAAAGAAAATGATCAAGAATTTTCAATAATGAAGAAATATGTTAACAATTTAAATCCAAAGGAACATATTCTATTTTTAAGGAAGCTGGCTAAAATGGTTGAAAAGAACAGGATAAAGAAGAAGATGTACAAAAAGAAAATATTGAGTAAAGTAGTTGTTATACTTTCTGACTTAGTTCCTGATGTAGAACTTGATGAAGAAGCATCTTTGATTGATCAAATCAAAAATTTGTTTGATGCAATCACTAATCTAGATCATGACATGGAAGAGGAGATGATAAAATGATCAAAGAAAAGATTAGAAAAGGAGATGATGGAGAATTTACTACAGAAGATTTCTCTTGAGAAGGTTTCACTATTTGAACTGGTCAAGGAACTCAAGGAGTAATTACTTGAAGTTGGAAAAATCTTCAACAAAATATCTATTTTGACCAACTTTAGTGTAGAGATCAAGGAAAATAAGGAAGTGTTGGAGACAAAGTTGGCTACACTTGTCAACCAATTGGACCCATTGAACAGTTCTATGATGGATCATACTACAAAACTGAAAGAATTGATACACAAGGAAAGGGAACTCAAGGCAAACAAGGACTGGATAAGGATAAATTTTCTAGAATTTCAAGGATTCCTAACTCCACACATGGACATCATACAAGCATATCTTAATAAAGTTTAAGTATTGATAGGTACTCCATACATTAGCACAATTGATAGTATGAAGGATCTAGCTTTAGTTTTAAATGGTCATCACATTTCCTTGACATCATTAAAGGAGTCATGGGAGAATTCTCTTACCAGTGCTAAGATACATTTCAAGTCTATGTTTGATAAACTATAAGTTATGAACACCCTTGTACATAAAAATTTTGATCATAGTCTTTGGCATTGTTCCCAAAAGGGGGAGTATATAGTCGATCAAAAAGGGGGAGTATATAGAAAATCCACAAGGTTTATGATACAAAGGGGAGTTACACATTTTGGGGGAGTATATAATTAGATATGGAGTATAGGTTTTGAAGTTTTGAAATTTTCAAAAAATATTCCCATCAATGCCAAAGGGGGAGAATGTTGATGGAATAATGTTGGTAAATGATATTGATGATGATTTTATGGAGTATGGTTTTCATTTCTCAAAAACCATTACATAGGTCAGAATGTTTTGTGTAAGTATATGAAGGTGTACCAACTGACACATAGTTATATCCAATTTGTAAAGAGATGTTAAGTGAGAAAGGTAATTGATGGATAGAATAACAGGTGAAGGACATATCCATAAAAGAAGATAAGTTTTCTTATTGCTACATTGGAAGGTGTAAAGACAACAGGTGAATTATGATTTGTGATTGTGACTCTTAGGTCACACTAGTAAAAAAATGAATATATTATTAACCAGTCAGTGCAGTGAATAGGTAAAAGCTAAAGGTTATTAATTAGTTTTGATTAATTGGCTAAATTAGCTATGTCGATGGATGACTCAGTAAATTTGGAAAACATGAAAAATGTAGTACATTGTTTGAGGAATTGAATGAGTCAATTCTTAGGGAATTGTGTATAGATCTGTGTATGAATCCAAGGTATATTTTGGAGAATGAAATTGAAGGAATGTTTCACATTGAGGATAACAACTTAAAGTTTGTTATGGTCAACGCGGTAAGGATTTCAATTTTTTGCGAGTTAGTTAAGATTGATAAAGAAATTTTGGAGGTAAATGGAAACCTTAATTAGGTTTACAGGTGAAGGTAAAGACAATATATAAGATTATAAGATGATAGTTGTTGTTGTTGTGGAGTATTTGAAGTGTTGTTGGAAATTTGAAGTGTTATTGTTAGAAAGATCTTGAGTTGCAATTACAGAGATACTTCTAGAGAAGCTATAGGATTGGATTTAAAACAAGTACAGAGCATCAAAGATGTGATTAGAATATAGTAGTGCATATCATAGGTCAATTTTTATTGTTGTTTTCCTAATAGTTTCAACAAGTTAAAATCTTCTAAAAAGGTAGTCTCTAGCAAGACTTATTGTAAATCCCTTAACAGGGTGAACACTACATAAGCGGGATTAAAACCCTCTAACAAGGTAGTATGTAATAGGAATTTTGATACTTCTAATAAGGTATCGGTCACTCCTAACAGGGTGAGTCACCTAGAAAGTGACAGATTGTAAGATCCTAACAGAGCACTTTTTTATATTGTAGTGAGAAGATTGTGGATTTCATCCCCACTGTGGTTTTCCCCTGTGACCAAGGGTTTTCACGATAAAAATTAGAGTGTTATGTGTATGCATGTGTTTTCATTTGATTCATTGCACTTTTACTTTAGAGTTACAATTATATGCTTCATAGTTTGGAAGTTTCTTTTGTTGCTATTTAAAGGTATAAGTAAAAGTCTGAAAGTTTTATCAGTACTAATTTAGCCCCCCCCCCNACCCCCCCCCCCCCCCTCTTATTACCTATTATTTCCAACAGTTATAAATTGTACATGAAGGATGAATGAAAATTTATTAGATTCAAACAAAAAGAAGAAAGCATAAGGAATAAAATATCAACAAATCAATTCTCATAAAGGATACTTCTCTTGAGTCCTAACAATGAGGAAATGACCAACACTTTTCAATACAAATGTATGTTATTAGTGTTTTTCTTTAGTTTTCTATTAGCAATTGATATCCAAAATATTTTTTTATTACAAGAGTTTTCCAAAAAAAAATATAGATGAACTTCTTTTGCATCATAGTGTTTCTATTTTTCTGTGGTTTGTTGAAATTATTTTTATTGGATTAAGTAAAATATAATCTAATTTTTAAAATGTGTTTGGAGAAGTAACTTACAAATATGTGATGGAAATGGGTTTCTAAGGCAACATTTTTTTCAAAAACTCAAACAAATTACAAACAACAGATTATAGTTGCATCATAGACAATGTTTTTTAATTAAAAAGAAATAAAACAAGGGTGTTGGCCCTTGTAAAGATAGACCAAAAAGGTCACTTTGAACAAGGTCAAGAATAAACCATTAAAAACACACTAGCAGGACAACTAGTAAACCACACCAAGAGAGGGTGGAAAATTTACCAACAACATGGGGAAGAGAATGAAAAACTAAAGAATGACCTTTCCTACACCAACAAACAATCATCCAAGCAATATTGTTGCTAGGATCTCCACCACAAGGGGTAGAAAGTGAGGAAATAATCCTTGTGGGGCTGTCATCATGAAGGACAAACTATTGATAAGATGCACATCATCAACCAAAGGTTGGAGCATAGAAGTGACAACAACAGATAGAGAAGGGTTCATGCAGCCTAAGAGGGATACACCAGTAGAAAGAGGTGGAGTACAATATAAAAGGTCTAAGGATGCCAAATATGGAATAGGAACATCATCTTAGTAAGATTCATCATTTTCCTATGAAGATTCTATTGGATTTGATGAAAATCTCAACCTTGCAGCTCCCAAGAATCGCCTGCATGCAAACACCTATCACACAAAGAGAGAAGCAAAAGCTATGGAGGCCAGAAACAATAGATCTGTGAAACAGGAAACATCTTCAATTAATTAAATAATAATGGAAAATGATAATTTCAAAATACAAAGAGATCAGTCCTTATAAAGGAGATTGAACACCAAAAGGTGGAGAAACTTAGGTTGCATGAATAATTAATAAAATAATTAATTATAACATACCTAAAGTTTAACTTAAGTAAACTAGAGATAAAAAGGTGACTTAATAATTAAATCAATAATGATTTAATTAATAAGTGAATAAGGTGTCTTAATAATTAAATAAATAATGATTTAATTAATAAGTGAAAATACCTTTTTACTCTAACACAAATTCATCAAAAGAAGATTTGAAAGCCAGGATAGTCAAATGATCACCACTAGCATCCTTCCACCTAGTGATAGCATCTTTATAATGTGAGAGAGAACAATATATTGCCAAGTGACCAGTGGAGAAATACCGACAACAACAAAAGGGGAGACCCTCATAATCCAACGATTGAGTCTGTGGCCTATCCCCAAACATGAGAACCATATCCCCATGATGAGGTATGGATATGTTAGTGTCAACCAATATGTTTAAATTGGTAAAGAGACTCATAGGGGTCATGGTATCATCCACATTTAACAAAAATCCAATAGATTTGTTGATGGACTCAAAAAAAGATTTTTTTTGTAAAATGAAGGGGAATATTGGGAAGACAAACCTATAGTGGATGCACACTAAGTGGTTCAGTAAGAGGGTTGAAAGGAACTATCCAAAGTTTGGCCAAAAGAGAATGAGTCCCCAAGCCCACAACTTGCTCAAGAATAGAACTTGGTCTCAAAAGAAATAAAAGCATAAATAAAAAACTATTTAGCACAAGGGGAAATCTCAATGTTACCAAAAACTAAGGGTATCCAAGAATCAATCACCTAACAATGAAGATCTCATAGAGAATTCTAGAAACCAACAAATCTACAAACTAACCCACAAATTTGGTAGAAGTCCACATTATCCACCACATCAAGGCCACAAATCACCATAGGGGAGGCCCCAACATAAGAAAGAGATTGATATTTCCCCTTGGGAGGAAGAGTAGTCACGTATTTGGAAACAAAAGAAAAGCTTCACCCCCCAATAGAAAAAAGAGGTTTTTTGGGGGGAGGGAAACATTCACTGCATTAGCAGACCCAAGAGAAAGTCTCCCAAAAGATCACCCAATAAGAACAAGTGCAACAACAACTTAGCACAAGCCCCTACATAAAAAGTAGCACCAGTACCAAATCCTAAGATAGAAACACCTTCAAATCCCATAGGCATAGAACCACCCACACCAACAAGAACCGATTTAGGTGGAGAAGAGAACACGAACACAATTGGAACAACACTAGGTAGGAAGCTAGAGGCTTCAATAGCACCCAACAAGCCATCACATGCTTTAGAAACCACAATCCTAAACTAAGAAAATGTGGTGTTCCCAAATTTTAGTCTAGGGTCTTTAGGTCCTAAGGGGTAAATTGTTCTTTGGTGACTTACTTCTCATTCATCTTGAAACCTTCCCCTAATGTGCTTATCAGATAAATTATTTTCCTTGCCTATTTGAGCCTAGCGGGTTTTCAATCCTTCTGCTTCTTCCGGTGTTTAGGTGATTTAGGTATGTTGGGAAAGGGGTGTCATAGCATCTTCTGAATGAGAAGTAGTCACCCTCAGATCTGTAATTCTCAATGTGTTTTTATGAATGGTTAAACATGTGCTTTACATAAGCGATTCATAAAGCTTTTGATCGTAAAAAAAGATTTTTTCAACTCTCAGAGATATCAAGTTCTGGAGTAGTGGTGGTGATCATTCAGTGTCCAGAAAATTTGGTCTCAAAGGTGCAACCCCGACACAAGTGAAAAGAGAAAATAAGAGGTTAAGTGCTCCCGACGGAAAAGAAGTTGTTTAAGTGTGAAAAGGATAAAAGGTGAAGTTGTCAGGATACTTTTCCGAAATAAAGGAAACAGGCTTACGGGAAAAGTATTCTCTTATGTTCTTTTCCCGCACAAGGTAAAATGGTCTAATGTTTATTCATTTCGACATCAGAAGGAAAGTATGTTCTTTTTCCGCAAGACTAAGGATTTGTTTCAGCAAGTGGCTAATGAACATAAAGTTAAGAGTAAGCTTGAGGATTTTGAGGCCATTATGTTCTCCGAAATGGGAAGTTTGAATAGCCATTAATTATCAAAAATTAAAAGCTAATCTCGTCGTTACATCCATTAGGTCACCTTAATTTCATTCATGTGGTGCCAATGTTTGGATCTTACTAGCTATTTCTTTATCATTTGCCATCATTCACTGCTCACCGTATTTGTATAGCAAGCCATTTGTCTTCACTCATGTTCTCAGTTTTATAGTAAATGGCAGTTAAGGCTTCTAGTTACGACAGATTAATTGATATTGAAAGTGAATTGAAAGAATTTTCTAACACATCTCTAAGATTCTTTGATCTCAGATATTTGCACAGAAGATTTAATTCCCAACCAATTCACCCTATTATATAGAAGCTCAAGGACAACAGTCTGATAGAAGCTGCAGGGCTTCCAATGGGAGTTCAAGCTCCTAAGATTGTTAGAGAATGTATAGAGAAATACAACCCGGTGACAAAGAAAATCTTGTTCCCAGATCAGTCTATTTTGTTGATTATTGATAAAACCCTAATCCAATCCACTTTCGGCATTCTGGCAAAAGACATGTATTGTGACATCGAACTCGGCTCATTTGCATCTATGTTCAATGAAAAGAAGACTCTAAGGAGGGAAGACATGTAGAAGACTTGATTCCAGACCCCTCAATCAAAGAAAAGTAAGATGTCAAAGACTCTCTTTAGAACAACTCTAAAGAGGGAAATTGTTGATATTCTGGCCCTATTGACCAGATTGGATGGAAAACCTAAGATCCTGGATCTTGTTGAACATAACTTCTTCCTTTTTCAAGTTGTCTACGCAGAAAATATGTTCATTGATTGGGAAAAAATCTTGTGTGAGAAGCTAGTATCCTGGATGATTTCCTACTAGGGATTCAAATAGTTCTATATGTCTTCATACTTGATCTATTCTCTGGCGACTCGGCACCTATGCCACGGCTTACCAGCAATCCAGAATTTTGACAACACCAAAATATAAGAGTTCTACCCAAATCTGCAATTGCATCAGAGATTTGATGAATATACTATTGTGAATGATGCATTCACAATGATAATATGTTGGGAACTTCAAGTTTTCCTAGAAAGAAGATTCTTGCCAGAGGCCATCTCAGCAATCAGTCAGTATGGATGCTCTTTCATCCAATTCACGAGTTTCTCTTATCTTTCATATAGGAGCCTTCTTCAGATTCCCTAAGAGGTTGCCCTGGTATCCTGAAGATAAGGTGGTCTTGGTGGAGCTCTACTGGTAGATATTGCAAGTGAACACTCTATGTTCAACTATGAAGAAGATCACCAAAATTTCCTTCCCCGTGGTTGTTGGTCCATATTCCTGTGCATCCAGATCTGATGCTCAGAATTTGGTAAAGAGCTTTGAGGATAAGATCAAGCTACTTGATTATGAGGTTCTTAGGCCTCAATATGATCCTATGGGTTTTGTTAGAGATTACTTCAAGCTTAGACATGCCTACAGACATGTCCTAGATATTGAGGATTTCTGGGCTGAATGTTTTAATGAGTATCAGACACGGGAGAAATTGTGGTCTCATTTAACTTTGGATAAAATTACAATGTATAATAATGCTATTGATGTATCTGATCTTGCAGATGATAGCCTCTTCATGCATCCTTCATCCTATGACCAGATCAAGGTGTTTCCCATTTCTTACTCTCCACCAACTAGTCTAGTGGTTGATTCATTGGAGCTTCTCATGAGAGGCATTATCAAGAGAACCGACAAGTGGGTGGAATGGACCAGAGTGCGATGGAAAAGAACTTCTAGCATAGGTTCATCTGGAGGAATGACTTCAGGTGCTAAGCAATCAAATTTCATAGTTACTTATTTTGTGGTGCCATCAGTTTTAGCAGGTACAGTGCAATCTATTGGGCAAGGAGGTGACCAGCCTCTAGAAAAGAATGTCCCTATCACCTCGACCTGCGGAGATGGTTTGCTCCTAAACATTGGAAACATAGAAGATAAGGAAAAGGAACAGAGGAAAGAACAAGAGGTGTATGTGACCAAGCCTCCCTCGCCAATTCCAGTCATCACTTTGTATAACATAAAGCCCATGGATGGTCAGGACTCCTCTCAGCCGTTAAACAATCTAGCCCTTTCGGTGACTAAGGTTGCCTCCTTCCTTGTTCCACCTCAAGAAAAGAAGACTCCTCCAGTGGCTCAGAAGCTCTTTGATCCTACAGCTCTTCAGCCTACAATAAAGGTGTTATCCACAAACTCATGGTTGGAAGAAACCATTGAGAAGAAGAATAAATGACATGAGGAAGCCATTTCTTCAAAGGACCTGATCCTTAAGGCAACCTCATCTCAGCTGCCAGTGAAGAAAGTGAAGAAGAAAAAGTCTGTGGCAGCACTTTCCCATGATTCCACAACCGGGCATATGTTAATGGAAATAGCAGAGCCATAGAAAGAAGGAAATTTTCATGAACTTTCAGCTTAAGATTTCCAGATAAAAACTGTGGACCTAGGAGTACTGGTGCATGACTCAATGGTGAACATCTGGAAAACCACCAATGAGTAGATTGAGGACAGGTTAGAAGAACTCTGAGTAGACAAAGAAGTCCTCATGTCTGCAAATAAGGAGATAGTTGAGTATATTAAATCTGCTCTTGGCAGTACTTCATCTTCTCACTTTAACCCCAATGCAGAAGAAAATAAGAACTTTCTACTTAAGTTGCAGCAAGAAAGATAGTTTGGGCAAATTGGAAGTGCATGGATAAAGGCGATGAAGGTTCAAGGCCCCATTTTCATCAAGAATTTGGGGAACCTTCTACTTGATGCAGAAAATTTGAAGGATACAACATCAAAGCACCAAGAGACCATTTATAATGCATCCACTAGATTGACAGAGCAACTAGCCACCTTGCAGGAGGTGATTGATATGAAGACTAGTGTTTCAATCTCTAATGGCATCCTTAAGACCGGGCAGGAGCCTTTGTTTCATTGGAGTCAGTCTCTAGAGTTCGTGATTGAGAGCTCAAGCAGATCAAAAAATGAACTCAAGACTATGATTGAGTTAGTGCAAAAGGAGATGGACAAACTTTTTGAGTTTTTGAAAGTTTTGCACATGGAATCTCAAGTTTCTGGAAGTAACAAGTTTGTGAATACAGAGAAAATGAAAGCTAAGTTTCTTTCTTTCATAGATGAGATTGTGGATTTGGCTAGCTTCCAAGTGTCAAGAATTAGTGAGCTCTCCGTGATAGATGCAGTGATCAAAAAGGAACCGGAGAAGATCCAATCTCGGATTGCCAGGTTGGACAAACTGACAAAAATGCATGATTTTTGGATGATCCGAGCTTACAATATAATCATTCTGAATGCTTAGGAATTGGGAAAGGTAAGATGCAATGAAGGCTTATAAAGGAAAAACTGTTACACAGAAGAAGGCATAGAATCTATTGACCTGTGTCATCTTCCAAATTTTTGTATATTGTAGCCATTTTGGGAATTTTGTCAGCTTTGTCAGTTTTTGTAACCGACCATGTTTATTATTAGAATGTTCCTCTTGGAATATTGTAAAGAGGAAATCATTATTGTAATGGGTCATTTTTTAGAAGACCTATATATGTAAATTTATGTAAATTAAATAAGATCGGAAAAAATTACTTTGGGCGAACCCCTGTAGCTGGGACTACTGTGTGACTCTGAGTTTGAAGTGATTTTTGTTGTTCATCTTAGTTAGCTGTGTGATGTTTTAAATGAGGATGCTAATACTAGAAACTAAATGAATATTAATGAACCGAGTTTTTCTATTTTCATTCAGTGGATTGTATGTTTACTTTCTTCAGCATAAGCACTCATTTTATTTTTATTGCACATCTTAGTTCAATATATTAGTTCTTGCATAAGGGATTGGGAAGAGGGTTAATAGATAATGAGATCAAGATAATCTGGGTATTGTCAAATTTTCACAATCTTAGTAATCCAGGAATTGCTTTGTTACACCTTCTTTCTTCATCTCTACTGGTACATGGTAGTTTGCATTTCAGTTTGCATTTCACATTGCATGTCTTTGAGTAAGTCCCCATTCATTGTCTGAGTTGTTTGAAGCTTTGAGAAACTTGGTTAAACCTCTTCTTCTCTCCGGTTAAGAGCATACCCCCTAAATCAAAAGACAAAATTCATTGTATATCTTTCACATAAGGGATACTGTACCTTTCAGTTCAAGGGTCATTAATAGATTTCTACCATTGACCCGGTCTGTGGTTACTTTTTGTTTTACAAAAGCCAGCATTGGGAATTTTCAAGAGTCATTATATAAATCAAATTTAAAGTAGACAAACTATAAACCAACAATTTTTAGCGACTCTGCTGGGGAGAACTTGTAATTTTCCTAAGCTTTCTTAGTAAGTCTGTCTGTAACTCTACTAAGTGACATAGAACTTATCTATTTGGAATTCCTAATGCTACATTATGCATATCACTCTTAAGGAGAAATGGTGTTGCCTCAAGAAGGACAAGTCCCACTGGAGCAACCTAAACTTCGCATCCAAGATGAGCAAGGCAACATTATAAACCAGTTGAATATCCTTGCCTGGAAAAGCCAAAAATCCCTTGACCAATACAGAAGAATTAGCCTTGTGCTAGAAAGAGAAGAAGCCAACGTTGAATATTGGGAGGGAGTGTTAGAAAAAAAAGAGGATCGAGAGCTGTGCAGCCACAGTAAACAAGTTTAGTAGCTCTGGATCCCAAGTATACCCAAAGTGTCCAGAGAGAAGGACATAAAGATCCTGTGTTTGAAGAATTGCAGAAGGCTAAGTTTCCTTTGTTAGAAGACCCTCTTAGAAGAGGAAGAACCAACACCCATGATCCTATCTTTCTAGGTATCTGAAGTTCTCTTTTGCCACCGCCACGCCCTGTTTCCCAGATTCGTATCCATACTTCTATACCTCCTGTCATCCGCAATACTACCCTATTACTATGTAACACCCTTACTCTTCACGGAGTAGCTGCTCCTACCAACATCAATTTTTAGGCTGTGCCAGTAACCCTCCCTATTTCAATGGATGTCCATTGGGGTAACGCCATTGGGCATCTTCAAATAGGAGCTAATAATGACTTACCTTGAGCTTCCTGAAAGAAATTTCCAAAGTTCAATGGAGACGGGAAAGTATCCACTAATGAGCATACTGTAGCCTTCTTCACCGCATGAAGCATTATAAACCCTCAGCATGAAGATGTGGCAGTAAGAATGTTTGTAGAGACTTTAATAGAAAATGCTGCTGACTGGTTTCAACATCTCCCTACGAGATGCATAACTAGTTGGAATGATATGAAGAACCACTTTGAAACTCACTATAAAAGTACAGAAGACAAGCACACACTTTTGACTCAGCTCACACAAATAAATAAAGAACCTAGTGTTCCTATGAGGGACTTTATTGCAAGGTTTAACAAGCTGGCTAACAGGATCCCCGCTGCTAGCAGCCCCACAGCTGAAAACCAGAAGATGTTCTTTATCAATTCCATACCTCCTGACATAAATTTCCAAATCAGATGAGTGCATGTGGCTAATTTGCAAGCCACTTATACTCTAGCAATTGAGCTAGAAGATGACCTCGTAGCTGCTGAGAAATGGAAGTGAGAAATGTAGAGTGGTGCCTCCACAAGCTCTATTTCCAGTGCAACTAGAAATACTGAGGCAATGCTTCAGAAGTTGTCTAATGAGATGATTGCTCTTAAGAAAAAAATGGGAAAGTCTACCCCATCCTTTCAGTAGCCTTACCAGGATATTCCCAGAAAACAACATGAAGGTAAACAGTTGCAATTGCCACTGGCTCAGCAAAAGCTCACCATTAAGGCAGCTAAAAAGTAGAATATGTGAATTTTTCATCTGAGAGATGGCCATAATGGTGATAGCTGTCTAGAGATGAATAGATATAGGCAGCTAGCTTTGAGAAATGAGCTAACTATCGAATATCTCGAAAGAAAAGAAGATTCTTCTCCCCATGGCGACTCCGGTAATTTATTTTTGGAGTATGAATCTGATTCTGAAGTCAAAGGTGAATGCTTTTCCACCATGGATGGAATTCAAATGGAAGTGGAAACAAGAAGTCAGAGAGACAGAAATCCAGGAAACTCTATTCCTTCCCAGAATATTGTAATTGGTACTTCGGCTGGTGCACCCAGATCTTCTACTTCTTCATCTTGGAAGAAGGATCACTCAAGTCTGAGACAAATGGTAAGTCTCTGTCTTCCTTTGATATAATTTGATACTACAAGGATGCTAGAATCCAAGTGTCTCCCTTAGAATATTTAAAAACTCATCCTACTAAACTTCAGAAGCTTGTAGATTACTGTAAAAGTGATGCTAATTCCAGATACAGCCTAATATTAATTCTACTATTAGTGATGAATCTCCTAGTAGTGGCCCTTTAAATGATGAAGACCCCATCCTTCCCTCACTCTTTCAAGAAGAAGATTCTTCAATCTTAGCCACTGCTCCTGGCTAGAAACCTAACCTGTTCTATGTCTCGCTATTTGTAAATGGTTATAAACCAAGTAACTGTATTATTGAATCCAGAGCCTCTGATAATGTCATGCCTACCTCCATTGCTAAAGCCCTTGGATTGACCCTTACCAAAACCTTTGGCCATTTTTATTCAATGGATGCTACACAGGTTCCCCTCCTAGGCTAGGTAAAGTATGCACAAGTTTCATTAGCCGCACACCCTGTAAAGAGAATGAAGCTGACCATCCTAGTAGCTGATATTCTGGCCAGCTACAGCATGCATCTAAGTAGAAGCTTTTGTAGAGACATAGGTGGAGAAATTAAGATGGACTGGTCCCATGCTATAATCTCGATGGGTACTAAGAAGATAAAGTTGGAGCCTAAGGAAAAGGCCAAATTCACAGTAATGAAGACTGATGACCCTAAGGCACAAATCCTCTACCAGGAGATGGAATTCGGCAATTATATGTTGTTTTCAGATTTCAATCATCAAGATGAAATACCAGAAAATACAAACAGTCAGGATATCTGGACCTTGGAGTTCGACGGTAGTTGTACTACCGCAGGATCGAGAGCTGGTGTAGTTCTTATTCCCCCAGAAGGAGACATGATACAACTTTCTTATAAATTTTAGTTTAAGAACAATAATAACACAGTGGAATATGAGGCTTTGTTGCTAGACATTGGTGCTACGAAGAAAATAGGGGTGAAAATACTTAAAGCACTCAGTGATGGAGAGTTGATAGTGAGGCAAGTTTGAGCACAGTATGCAGTGAAAAATGTGAGACTGTGGAGTTATAGGAACAGAGTCTAGGATGAGATAGAGGACTTTGATGCCTTTTCAATCCAGGTTGTTAAACAAGAGCAGAACACAAGAGCAGATTTGTTGGCCGACTCAGCTTCACTTCTCCTCCCGTATCCATAAATAGGAGATAAGAAATACAAAGTTGAAGTTATCTTCAGGCCGAATGTTCCCGATAATGTAGAAATCTCACAAGTCTTCATCAGTGACAAGCAGATACAAGCTTTCATGGAAGCATCAGATCAGTTCAGTGATCAATACATTGAAGGAAGGTCTAGTACCTGTAAGGAGTTATCTCCAGACAGTAAGGAGTTGAAGCTTGGAGAAGAACAGCTAAAAGGTAACAAAATTCCTTGACACCTAATCTCCCTTCAAAAACTTTTTGACAGACATGATTCATATATTAGAAGAGAAAGAGACAGGAAAGGTGGTACCTCAGGGGATTTGAGGGAATGAACATAGGCACTGAATATAAATCTAAGATGATAAATATTGGCAGTTATTGCACGAAAAAGGAAAGAGAAAAGGCTAAACACCTACTCTCCAAATATAAGGATGTGCTTTCTTGGGGCTATGAAGACCTCAAAACTTTTCAGAATGGAGACTTCAAGCACATGATCCCTCTCAAGCCTGAAGCTGTTCCTTTTCGATAGAAGAAACAAAACTAAAATCCTAAGGTTTCAGATGCCATTCTCAGAGAAGTTCATAGGATGTTGGAGGTGAAAATTATCTATCCCATACATCACTCTACATGGATAGCCAACATCGTGCCCATTCGGAAGAAGAATGGAGAAATCAGAATTTGTGTAGATTTCTGAAATCTGGACCAGGCTTCTCTGAAGGATAATTACACCTTACCCAACATGGATCATATACTGCAAATAGTAGCTAGATCCAAAATTATGTCCATGTTGGATGGTTTCTCAGGTTTCAACCAGATTGAGGTGGACCCAGAAGATAAGTATAAGACAGTGTTCACCACTCCTTGGGTAAAATTTGCTTACAATAGAATTCCCTTTGGGCTTATCAATGTTGGAGCTACCTTTCAAAGGGAAATGAACTCTTCATTTATAGACCTCCAAGATAGAATAATAGTTATATACTTGAATTATTTAATATTCTTCTCTAAGAAGAGAGAAGATCATTTGAGAGATCTTGAGAAAGTGCTAAAGAGATGCAGAGAGCATGGCATCTCTCTTAATCCCAAGAAGTCTGTATTCTGTGTCACCAAAGGCAGACTTCTTGGTCATTGTTCAGGCTTAGAATTGTCACCCTAACTCAGGCATTAGGGCTACATGACAATTCCATCCTCAAAATGGAAACCTCCTCTAGCTATAGGTAGACTATGTCTAAGAAGGAGTCTCTAAATTCTAGGTCGGTTCCTATTGATTTTAGGATATCACCTCCTGATTTGTAACTTAATGGGAAAAGGGAAGAAGGATTTAAAACTGAATGGGAAAATGGGGTGATACACCAATGAATAATTTAGACTTCTCAAAAAGATGAATTTCAATCCTGACTCAAAAAAATACTTTAACAACCTGATTCTATGTTCAACATATAGGTTAACAAACTCGTGCTATTAGGGTTCTACCACAAACAGCTTGGAGAATTAACAACATACATTTCTCATGCAAGGCCTAGGGGCAGCTAATTTTCTTGAGAAGGAACAGAATTTCATTCACTTCCTTCAGATAATAACTAATTTAACACTTGCTAGAAAAGATGAAACAGGATTCGATATTGAAAAACAAATACACAAAATGGGAGTCAAAGAATCTGGTTCATTTCTTCAAAAATCTGACAAGATGATTACAAAAATGGCCTTCAAAGCACCTAGGAACGATGTGTTCACTAAAATGCCCTCTCTCCAAAATCTGCAAACCTTAATTGATCATCAAAAAATCCATTTTATAATCAGCTCTAGCCTCCAATTCGGAAATCTAAGCTCTTTAATCTTAGCCTAAAAGCATGCCTAAAAAAATGTCACTACATTGAGTTCCTCAAACATGTCTCTCTTCCTAAATTTTTGGCCTAAAAATATAAGGAATTAATCCTTTTACAAATAAAAATATGCCAAAATTTAGATAAGGGATTAATATTAAATAAAAAACTTAATACTAATTGCACTACCCCTATACCCTAACTCTTATTTCCTAACTTAGATAGAAATCTAAGTGTGAACTATTGCAAAGTGGAGAAGTCGACATGACCCTCAATCCACTTGCAATGCATTTGAAAGAACCGATGGGGATAAGAATGAAAGGTGGCATGTTTAGTTTCTAAGGCTCAAGCTGGCACTGTCATGCATTGAATTCCCTCTCTGCTTGGTGGACTCCAAAATAGTTATTCCATTTCCTTGGCATTTGTGTTTGTTCTCTTGAAGCTTCTCGGAGAAAACTCAAGGAAATGAAACCCTAAGCTTCCCATAACTATGAAGGAGCTCAGCTTTGACTGTGATAAACTTTGACTGCTGCTGGACTCGAGCCTTCATCTACTACTTCCTTTGTGTGCATCTTTGATAGAACTCGGCATTTCTTCATTTTTTCATTAGTGAGTTGTAAGTTATTCGAACTCCCTGTTGATTCTTTTGCAATGGAATACAAAGAATAAGCATGCATTTCTCCTTGTTAACTATTTGTTCTACTGTTGCTTTTGATATACTCATAGTTTATGAATTATAGTTGTATCTTTGTTTTCAACAGTTGAACTTGTTGTTTCATTCCTTTACTTTGCATTACTGAAGG
>MU225235.1:121553-132162 GCA_018584345.1 Thuja plicata | reverse complement strand
GCACAATGTAATGATCGTTTATGAATCTGAAAGTGTGAATTTGATCAAAACTTAGAGTACAAATAAAATATGATAATATGAATGTAATAGTAATGTATTCATCTGTATTGGTTGAACAGTAATGTCTAAAAGATGTATCTTTATGCAATTTTTACTTTTTTTGATTTTTTATCCCGCATGTAAAATTTTGGGTAACAGTCATATTGTTTCCCATGAAGGAATCTGAATTGACCCTGAACGCGTAAAGGTCATCCTGCAATTGAACCTACCGGCAAGCAAATCCAGAACAAGATCATTCTTTGGGCAGGCAAATTTTCTCAGGTGTTTTGTTCCTGACTTTTCCAAGATTATGAAATGCATAATTTATATGATGAAGGGTAGTCAAAGTTTCAAGTGGAATGTCTCTGGGAAGAAGACCTTTGATTTAATCAAGCACGCTATAGCTAGAGCACCTATTTTTGTGCATCTAGATTATACCAAGGAGTTCATATTGTACTGCTACGCATCAGCCCATACATTGTCTGCTATCCTGATGCAAGAGAAAAATGAAGGAATTCAGGAACCTATTGCATTCATGAGCACTCCGCTCAAGGATCATGAATTGACATATTCTCAAATGGAGAAGCATGCATATGCGGTGGTAAGGGCACTGAAGAATTTTAGATTCTATGTATTACATTCCCATTCTGTTATTTATATTCCTGATTCTGTTGTTAAGAGCATTTTGACACAACAAGAAATAGGATGTAATACTAGAGGTGCATGGATAGCGAAGGTACAGGAGTATGATATTGACCTCAAGCCAACAAAGTTGGTCAGAGGAAATGGCTTGTGTAAAATAATGGTTGAAAATTAGGAAGCAGCTCGAGAGGAGGATTCTCTGAAGGTGTTAATGGTTAGTCTTCTTGATCCCTGGTTTTCCAATATCAGTTATTTCCTTACTTATGGAGATTGCCCGAAAGGATTGACATAGAAACAGAGATGAGATTTGAAGACCAAGGCAGCCAAGTATGTCATTTATGATGACTAGTTATATAAGAGGGAAATAGATGGAACTTTCTTAAGGTGTGTGGACAAGCCACAACAAGAGAGATTTCTCCAAGTATTCCACAATGAGGCATGTGGTTGACACTTCTCATCCAAAGTCACTACATATAAAATCTTGAGGCAGTGTTACTACTGGCCCGGCATGTTTAAAGATTCCTACAATTGGGTGGCCAAGTGTGATAAGTGTCGAATGTTTTCCAGTAAGCCTCAATTGGCTACTCTCCCATTGAAGCCGGTTGTAGTAGATGGTCCCTTTCATAAATGGGGTATTTATTTCATTGATCTGATAAATCCTCCCTCTTCTGCAAGTCACCTATATGTCATAACTACCACGGATTACTTTACCAAGTGGGTTGAGGCTAAGCCTACCAAGAAAACTACATCTGAGGTGGTCTGTGAATTTATCAATGACAATATCTTGGTAAGGTTTGGAGTGCCTTTGAAGCTAGTGATGGACAATGCCACATATTTCTCTTCTTCAGAGATTATAGAGTTCTGCTACAACAATATTATCCATCTTAGTCACTCATCTGATTATTTCCCTTAGGGAAATGGTCAGGCTGAGTCAAGCAACAAGAACCTGATTAACATAATGAAGAAACTAGTTTCATAGAGTCAAAAGGATTGGCACAAGAAATTGTACAAAGTTGTATGGGCAGATAGGATAACACATAAGCAAGCTATAAAAATATCCCCTTTTGAGCTGGTTTACATAATTGAACCTAGTCTCCCGCTTCTTCTAGAGTTATCCATTTGTAGGCTACAGTAGGTAATTGAAGATCCATTTTTCCAAAATGTTCTGGAGAAACGAATCATGTATCAAACCAAGTTGGAAGAATAATGGGAAAATCTTGTTGACCATATCACTGATCATAAGAGGAGAGTGAAAAAATTCTTTAATAAGAAGGCCAAACCAAGAAAGTTTATGCAAGGTGACTTGGTCCTATTGTGGGACAAAAGGCGTGAGTCCAAAGGAAAGCATCATAAGTTCAACTCACTTTGGAAAGGACCATTGAAGATTGTACAGGTGAACCAGAACAACTCCTTTATTCTGGCATATCCTTCTGGAGAGATTCTGCCATTCTCCTACAATGGCTAGGATTTGAAACTCTACCAAATACTCAAGTCAAAGCAGGAAACCCCTATAGGCTAGTGTTAGTGTAAGTAGGTTTGCTTTGCATTTTTCCTTCTTTCTTAGTCTAGTTTAGTTTAGTTTCCTTGTTGTGTTTTTTAGTTTAGTCTGCCCGTTGTTTTTCCTGCCAGTCTTTTTGTGCGAAACCAAAGACTCTAGGTCCCTTCTCAGACATTGGCATGTCTAAGTCCCCAATCAGAGCCACCTGTTGCCAAATTTTAGTCTAGGGTCTTTAGTTCCTAAGGGTTAGATTTTTCTTTGGTGACTTACTTCTCATTCATCTTGAAACCTTCCCCTAATGTGCATATCAGATAAATTATTTTCCTTGCCTATTTAAGCCTAGCGAGTTTTCAATCCTTCTACTTCTTCCGGTGCTTAGGTGATTTAGGTATGTCAGGAAAGGGGTGTCATAGCATCTTTCAAATAAGAATTAGTCACCCTCGGATCTGTAATGCTCATTGTGTTTTTCTGAATGGTTAAACATGTGCTTTACATAAGCGATTCATAAATATTTTGATCTTAAAAAAATAGTTTTTCAACTCTCGGAGATATCAAGTTGCTGAGTAGTGGCAGTGATCATGCAGCATCTGAAAAAGTTGGTCTCAAAGGTGCAACCCTGACACAAGTGAAAAGATAAAATAAGAGGTTAAGTGCTCCTGACAGAAAAGAAGTTGTTTAAGTGCAAAAAGCATAAAAGGTGAAGCCCTCGGGATACTTTTCTGAAATAAAGGAAACAGGCTTATGGGAAAAGTATTCTATTATGTTCTTTTCCCACACAAGGTAAAATGGTCTAATTTTTATTCATTTTGGCATCAAAAGGAAAGTATTTTCTTTTTCCGCAAGACTAAGGATTTGTTTCAGCAAGTGGCTAATGAACATAAAGTTAAGTGTATGCTTGAGGATTTTGAGGCCGTTATGTTCTCCAAAATAGGAAGTTTGAATAGCCGTTGATTATCAAAAATTAAATGCTAATCATGTCATTGCACCCATTAGGTCACCTTAATGTCATTCATGTGGTGCCAATGTTCGGATCTTAGCAGCTATTTCTTCAGCATTCACCATCATTCACTGTTCACCATATTTGTATAGCAAGCCATTTGTCTTCACTCATGTTCTCAGTTTTATACTAAATGGAAGTTAAGGCTTCTGGTTATGATAGATTAATTGGTATTGAGAGTGAATTGAAAGAAGTTTCTAACACATCTCTAAGATTCTTTGATCTTGGAGATTTGCACAGAAGATTGAATTCTCATCCAATTCACCCTATTATACAGAAGCTCAAGGACAGCTGTCTGATAGAAGTTGTAGGGTTTCAAATGGCAGTTCAAGCTCCTGAGCTCATTAGAGAATGTATAGAGAAATACAACCAGGTGACAAAGAAAATCTTGTCCCCCGATCAGTTTATTTTGCTGACGATTGATAAAACCCTAATCCAAACTGCTTTCGACATTCCAGTGAAAGACGTGTATTGTGACATCAACTTTGGTTCATCTGCGTCTATGTTCAATGAAAAGAAGACTCTAAGGAGGGAGACATGTAGAAGACCTGGTTCTAGACCCCTCAATCAAAGAAAATTAAGATGCCGAAGACTCTCTTCAAAACAACTCTAAAGAGGGAAATTGTTGATATTTTGGCCCTACTGACCAGATTGGACGGAAAACCTAAGATCCTAGATCTTGTTGAACATAATTTATTCCTTGTTCATGCTGTCTGCACAGAAAATATGTTCATTGAATGGGCATAAATCCTGTGTGAGAAGCTAGCATCCTGGATGATTTCCTGTCAGGGATTCAAACAATTCTACATGTCTTCATACTTGATCTATGCTCTAGCGACTCAGCACCTATGGCATGGCTTACCAGCAATCCATAATTTTGATAACAACACCAAAATATATGAGTTCTATCCAAATCTGCAATTGCATCGGAGCTTTGAGGAATATACTATTGTGAATGATGCATTCACAATGAGAATATGTTAGGAACTTCAAGCTTGCCCAGAAAGAAGATTCTTGCCAGAGTCCATCCCAGAAATTAGTCAGTATGGATGCTCTTTCATCCAATTCTTGAGTTTCTCTTATCTTTGGATAGGAGCCTTCTCTGGATTCCCTAAGAGGTTGCCCCAGTATCCTAAAGATAAGGTGGTCCTGGTGGAGCTCTGTCGGCAGATATTGGAAGTGAACACTCTATGTTCAACTATGAAGAAGATCGTTAGAATTTCCTTCCCCATGGTTGTTGGTCCATATTCCTGTGCATCCAAATCTAATGCCCAGAATTCGGTAAAGAGCTTTGAAGATAAGATCAAGCTACTTGATTATGAGGTTCTTATGCCTCAATATGATCCTATGGTTTTTTTTAGAGATCACTTTAAGCTTGTACATGCCTATAGGCATGTCCCGGATATTGAGGATTTCTAGGCTGAATGTTTTAATGAGTATCAAACACGGGAGAAATTGCGGTCCCATTTAAATTTGGATGAAATTACAATGTATAATAATGCTATTGATGTATCTGATCTTGTAGATGACAGCCTCTTCATGCATCCTTCATGCTATGACTAGATCAAGGTATTGCCCATTTCTTCCTCTCCACCAACTAGTCCAGTGGTTGATTCATTGGAGCTTCTCATGAGAGACATTATCAAGAGAATTGACAAGTGGGTGGAATGGACTAGAGCGCAATGGAAAAGAACTTCTAGCGCAGGTTCATCTGGAGGAACAACTTTAGGTGTTGATAAATAAACTTCAGTAGTTACTTCTTCTCTGGTGCCATCAGTTTCAGCAGGTGCAGCACAATCCACCGGGCAAGGAGGTGACCAGCCTCTGGAAAAGAATGTCCCTATCACTCCGACCTACGAAGATGGTTCTCTCCTGAATATTGGAAACATAGAAGATAAGAAAAAAGGAACAGAGGAAAGAATAAGAGGTTTTTGTTACCAAGCCTCCCTCACCAATTCCAGTCATCACTTTGGATAACATAAACCCAATGGATGGTCAGGACTCCTCTTATCCGGTAAACACTTTGGCCCTTTTAGTGACTAAGGTTTCCTCCTTCCGTGTTCCACCTCAAGACAAGAAGACTCCTCCAGTGGCCCGAAAGCTCTTTGATCCTATAGCTCTTCAGCCTGTAATAAAGGTGTTATCAACAGACTCATGGTTGGAAGAAACCATTGAGAAGAAGAAGAAATGACATGAGGAAGCCATTTCTTCAAAGGACCTGACCTTAAGGCAACCTCATCTCAGCCACCGGTGAAGAAGGTGAAGAAGCAAAAGTCTATGGCGGCCCTTTCCCATGATTCCACAACTGGGCATATGTTAATGGAAATAGTAGAGCCACAGAAAGAAGGAAAGTTTCATGAACTTTCAGCTCAAGATTTCCAGATAAAAACTATGGACCTAGGAGTACCGATGCATGACTCAATGGTGAACATCTAGAAAACCACCAATGAGTGGATTGAGGATAGGTTAGAAGAACTTTGAGTAGACAAGGAAGTTCTCAAGTGTGCAAATAAGGAGCTAGTTGAGTATATTAAATCTTCTCTTGGTAGTACTTCATCTTCTCGCTTTGACCCCAATGAAGAAGAAAATAAGAACTTTCTACTGAAGCTGCAGAAACAAAGACAACTTGGGAAAATTGGAAGTACATGGATAAAGGCGATGAAGGTTCAAGGCCCCATTGTCATCGAGAATTTTGTGAACCTTCTACTTGATGCAGACAAGTTGAAGGATACAACATCAAAGAACCAAGAGACCATTTATAATGCATCCACTAGATTGACAGAGCAACTAGCCTTGTTATAGGAGGTGATTGATATGAAGACTAGTGTTGCAATCTCTAATGGCATCCTTAAGACTGGGTAGGAACCTTTGTTTCATTTGAGGCAGTCTCTGGAGTTCGTGATTGAGAGATCAAGCATATCAGCAAATGAACTCAAGACTATGATTGAGTTAGTGCAAAAGGAGATGGACAAACTTTTTGAGTTTTTGAAAGTTTTGCACACAAAATCTCAAGTTTTCGGAAGTAACAAGTTGGTGAATACAGAGCGAATGAAAGCTAAGTTTCTTTCTTTCATAGATGAGATTGCGGATTTGGCTAGCTTCCAAGTGTCAAGAATTAGTGAGCTCTCCATGATAGATGTAGTGATCAAAAAGGAACCGGAGAAGCTCCAATCTCAGATTGCCAGGTTGGACGAACTGACAGAAATGCATGATTTTTGGATGATCCGAGCTTACAATATAATCATTCCAAATGCTCAAGAATTGGGAAAAGTAATAGATGCAATGAAGGCTTATAGAGGAAAAATTGTTACACAGAAGAAGGCATAGAATCTGTTGACCTGTGTCATCTTCCAAATTTTTGTATATTGTAGCCATTTTGAGCATTTTGTTAGCTTTGTCAGTTTTTGTAACCGACCATGTTTATATTAGAATGTGCCTCTCAGAATATTGTAAAGAGGCAATCATTATTGTAATGGGTCATTTTTTAGAAGACCTATATATGTAAATTTTTGTAAAGTAAATAAGATCGGCAAAAATTACTTTGGGCAAACCCCTGTAGCTGGGACTACTGTGTGTGACTCTGAGTTTGAAGTGATTTTTGTTGTTCATCTTAGTTAGCTATGTGATGTTTTGAATGAGGATGCTAATACTGAAAACTAAATGAATATTAATGAACTGGGTTTTGTTATTTTCATTCAGTGGATTGTATATTTACTGTCTTCAGCATAAGCACTCATTTTCTTTTTATTTCACATCTTAGTTCAATAAATTAGTTCTTGCATAAGGGATTGGGAAGAGGGTTAATAGAGAATGAGATCAAGATAATCTGGGTATTGTCGAAGTTTCACAATCTTATTAATCCAGGAATTGCTTTGTTACACCTTCTTTCTTCATCTCTGTTGGTAGATGGTAGTTTGCATTTCAGTTTGCATTTCAGTTTGCATTTCAGATTGCATGTATTTGAGTAAGTCCCCATTCATTGCCTGAGTTGTTTGAAGCTTTGAGCAACTTGGTTAAACCTCTTCTAATCTCAGGTTAAGAGCATACCCCCTAAAAATGAAAGACAAAATTCATTGCATATCTTTCACATAAGGGATATTATACCTTTCAATTTAGGGGTCATTGATAGATTTCTACCATTGACCCGGTCTGTGGTTACTTTTTGTTCTACGAAAGCCAGCATTGGGTATTTTCAAGAGTCATTATATAAATCAAATTTAAAATAGACAAATTGTAAACCAACACGTGGGTATTGTAGTATGTAAAATGTAAATAAAGGAATAAGTGATAAGCAACTAAAACTTATTCCTACATATCTACATACACCTCAAAAGATATGGAGAAAGAATGTAAATGACAATAAATGACAATAACAAAATATGTTTAATCTACTCAAAACAACACATGCAAACCTCCCAAATGAAGAAGTGTTGATGATTGTTGAAATGTAGTTGCTCACAATCCTGCAGCATAACAATGTGATAAAAAATCTTGTTGAAGGAGAGGAGAGGGCTTTTCTTTTATAGATTTTTGAGGAAAATAGACGGTTGAGATTCAAAGTAGGATGAAGGGCTAATATTTCATGGGATCAATGATGTGGCCATGAGGTGGAGGCCAAGTGGAGGCCAAGTGGATTAGGTTTTTGATCATTCAAAGGGAGAAAGATCCTCACACAAGTGTGAGAAAAATTTGAAAGTGATGGGTCAATGACAAGGTGTAAGAAGGTGTAAGAGGGTGTAAGAGGGTGCGAAGACCAAAGTTTCTCACACATGTGTGAGAAACTTGAGAAAGTGATGGCTCATGGTTAAGTTCACATTTGAAGGGGGACAAATGTGTAAGTGTGTGTAAGATGTGTGAGGCTTTGTAAGAAAAGTGTAAGTGGTGTGTAAGAGATGTGTAAGAGTCACATGTGACTTGGGTTGTGTAAGAGTCACATGTGACTTGGGTTTGCTAATACTTTGATTAGGATTGTGCAAATGATTAGGGAGTGATTAGGTGGAAGATTAGGATTAGTTAGTGGAAAGTGGGGTAGAAGGATGGGTTAGGTTAGGGAAGTGAGGTTAGGCGAGGGTTAAAGTTAGGATCCATGTGCTCAAATAGAATTAAATTCAATATTTAATTCTAAGTGGGAGAAAAAGGGATAAGCTATGTTAGTTTAATTAATTTAAGAATTAATCAAAATTTTAGGGAAATGGAATAGGATAAGACTAAATAAATGTAAATTTAATTAATCGGGGATAGGGATAAAGAAGATTCTTAATTAAATAAATATAAATTTATTTAACTAAAGGTAAGATAGGGATTATTAAATAAATAATAAATATCTATTTAATTAGGCTAGGATAAGGGTAATAAACAGATTTTAGTGTCTACATTTTGCCCCTCTTTGATGTAGCATCGTGAAATGATGTTGGATCAAAGAAGATTAAAACATAGTGGATAAAAGGGATAAGACTAGTAGCATGATGCCCCAGTCACTAGAGGATGAGGAAGGAGTGGTATGCCCCCTCGAGAGGACATGTGGGTTGGGAGAACACAAGTGTGCTCTCGAAATGGATAGGAATGATAGAAGGAAAGGGGAAAGGAGAGGGGTGATGAAGGAAGAATAGATAAAGTAATGATGTAATGGCATGAGAAACCTAAGTTTGATATTTTACTTGACATTATGCAGGAAGGTATGAGGAACCAAGATGACAATGTGTCAAGTACGTGATTAAAAAAGGTCAAATACAACCGTATGTCTTATGACACCATCATATGGAATACCATGATGCCTTGGGACAATAGGATGAAAAGATCATAATAAATGCAAAATGCTAACACATACAAGAAACAAGAAATCATACACATAAACCGAAAGCAAACCATAATTTTGCCCCTAGTCAAGCTGAAAACTGATTGATTGATTGATTGCTGATGATTTATTGAGGATGGCAAAGTTAAGAATAAGAACAATGCACATCCAAAGTATTTGGAAGGATACATCCCATGATGATGATTTGAAAAGTGGGCAATGGATTATCATCTGATTTGGATCAATATGATGATATGATTAAGGATTCATGTGTTAGATGACAAGATTAGATTAGCTGGATTAGTATTGATTGCACGAGATTCGAATGCTTTGGGATTTGTTGAGGAATAGATTATAAGGAGGATAAAGGATTTGATAAGAGGATTGGAAGATAAGAGGAATTAGATAGAATGGGATTGGAAGATAAGAGGAATTAGATAGAATGGGATTCAAAGATAAGAGGAATTAGATAGAATGGGATTGGAAGATAAGAGGAATTAGATAGAAGAGGAAGGTATTAGATTAGAAGAGGAATGAATGGGATAGAATTGAATTGGAAGAAGATAAATGAATTGGAATATAAGATAAATAGAATGGAAGAGGAATTTATTGGATTAGAAGATAGATAGAATGGAAGAGGAATTGATTGGAGAATTTGATAGAATGGAAGAGGAATGGATTGGAGAATATGATAGAATGGGAAGATAAGAGGTGTGAATAGAAGGAGGAAGGGATTAGATTAGAAAAGGAATAAATTGGATAGAATTGAATTGGAAGAAGATAAATGAATTGGAATATAAGATAAATAGAATGAAAGAGGAATGGAGTGGATTAGAAGATAGATCGAATGTAAGAGGAATGGATTGGAGAATGTGATAGAATGGAAGAGGAATGGATTGGATAATATGATAGAATGGAAGAGGAATGGATTGGAGAATATGATAGAATGGGAAGATAAGATAGATAGAATAGAAGAGAAATGGATTGCGTTAGAAGATAGATAGAATGAAAGAGGAATGAATTGGATTAGAAGATATGTAAAATGGATGAGGAAGATAAGATATTAATGGATGAATATGAATTTGATAGAATGGGATTCGGACCAATGGCAAGGGAGAACTAAGGAATGCTAGAGATGGAGAGATGAATTGGATGGGAGATAAATGAAGGGAATGGATGGATATGTAATATTGAATAGATGAATAGGTAATGTGGGATTGAAGGATGGAGATTCAAGAACTAGGTGGTAAAGGAGTGAAATGCCCCACACTAGCAGCAGGAAAATGAAGGATGGGAAGATTGGGGATAAAGGATGCATGAAAGAGAAGGATGGTGTAAGGGATGTGAGTGGAAGACTGAAGAATGGGGAATGGGTGGATTATGATCCAAGGACTATGTTTCAAAGGATTCCCCCATACTAGAGGTGGGAAGATGAAGGATGGAGAGATGGTGGATAAAGAATAAATGAGATGGATAGATAGTTGTGAAAAGGATATGCATGGAGGGGAGGAGGGCATGTATTGTCCAAAGCATGTATGGATGTATGAGTGCCTCTAGTTTTGTAAGGAAGAGAAAAGGTATGCAAAATGGAATGGATTTGGAGAAGAGATATGAGATGGAGGGTATGAATAGGATAGGG
>MU225235.1:90242-116311 GCA_018584345.1 Thuja plicata | reverse complement strand
AATTATTTGGCACATAATTGATTCCCCCCCCCCCCCCCTCTCTCAGTTGTGTTGGTGGACTATTATTTCTAGCAATTGGTATCAGAGTGTGTGGTCCTCTGAGATAAATATTAATAGCTTGAGGTGATCTTGAAGATGGTAGTTTATAGGAAGGAGAGTCTAAAATTTGACCCTGAAATTTTTTACTGTTGGAAGAACAAGATGAGAACTCACTTGCTCTGCTTAGGAATTGATTACTAGATGATTACAAAGAAGGATGAGCAGAACAAGCCTGATATTAATCAACTGATGGAGATGATGATGAAGATTGAGATCAGAGGTATACAAGTTTGTAGAAAGAATTAGATCAATTGCTATTTTTTCATTAATGTCAAGCAATTGATTTATGGTTCATATTGAATTGCCATATCTTTTGGAATTGATTTAATTGGCCAATACATAAATATCAAACAATGATAAGATCATATTGAGATAATTGGTTTCTACTTTATCAAGTTGGTAAAGCGGATTGGGAAATTCGGTAAGACTAAAGAGTTAAGCTACCAAGCAGAGAGAGTCTGTCTAAAAGGGTTATGAAATTCGGTCAGGACACTGAGACATTGAAGCATCGAGTAGTACATGTTAGTTACCATATTGAGAGTTAGTTGTCGAGCATAACAAATGTTAGAAATAAGGATGAAAATGCATTTAATGGAGAGCTGTAGCGATCTAGAGGATTTCAAGAATGAAAAGGAAGTTGGTTACGAGATCTACGCATGGGAAAATTCAAGGAAGAGATCTATGGTATGGATTAAGTGGAAAAAGTGAAGGTTTTGTTTCCAAGAAAAGTGCAAGTTCTGAGGTGATTCCAAAGCATCTAACCGAGTTTCAGGTTCACTGATTTAGTTCAAAAAGATAATCTAACAGCTGAGTGTGATTGAAGGAAAACCTAATCAAGGAGATTAAGAGGAAAAATAGAGTCAATTTAAAGGATGAATTCAAAGAAGAAATGGATGGAAAGTTGAAGTTTTGAAGTGCTACCAAGTGATGCAGTGAAGAGAAAAGAAGTGATAATTTGAGTATTAGAGAAGAGATTGATGAAGTGTTGATGCCAGTAGTCAAAGAGAACATAAGGATTTGATCAAGAAAGAGGTAATTGCAGTTTTACAGATCATTTTACATACTATTACTTATTTGCATTTGTAACATAAAAATCTCTTAACCAAGTGGACTTAACTATCTTATTGTAAAATCCTTGAGAAAGGTGAGATTCTAAAAGAGTGTTCAAAGCCCTATAATCGGGCCACTCCTAACAAGGTGAAGATATTAATGAGTCTAAGGTAAATCCCATAACAGGGTCACATTTAACAAATGTGTATTGTAATCTTTAATTGGATAATATTTTAACCGAGCATACTTCAGAAGAGTATTTTCATTTGTGGGTGAAAATTCCCACAAAAATTTTTCCCAAATTGGGTTTCCTCATTAAATCTAGTGTCAAATGTGTTGAATGATTAATGTGCATATTGTTTACTATTTATGCAAGTTATTGTTTGAATTATTGAAGATATTTGGTGATTCAGTTGTTGTTGTTTTTTATTCCGCCGAGTTGAATCAGAGTCAAGTTTTTAAGTTTTTAAAGAATCATAGTATTTTTATTCAACCCCCTCTCAGTAATCCACAAATTGGTATCATAGTTGAGTACTCCAAGAGATAAGTTTAAAAGACTTGAGTTAAAGATCTGAAGATGTATAAGAGTGAGGTATCTAAGTTGAATAAGGATAACTTCTCTACATGGAAAAACTGAATGAGGTTGCACTTATCTGGGATTGGAGATTATGTAGTATTTATGTTGACAATGAGTATACACCACTTGTTGATGAAAATTATTCAATTGTGTGTTGTCATTGATGTTTACACAAATGTAGTGATGTTTACAGAAATGTCTAATCCTATCTGAGCACAGTCAGTGTATGCCAAGCTCTCTCGAGCATTGAAGGAGACCACAGTGAATTTTAGTTCTAACTGAGTTCACTCGGGCATTACAGTATTGGTCAAGCATTGAAGGATTTTAGTATTTGCCTATTTGTGCTTTTAGTGTCAGCTAACTAACAACGGTTTATATTTTATGGTTAATTGGTTATATGCAGCCGACAGACTTAAGTTTTATTATTTATTTGAAAGGTTATTCAAGACGACTTGACAAGGATTATCATATATATATAAGGTCAAGTGTGGGTTTAATGTGTGTAAGAAGAAAAAGAATTATGTATTTGTGATATGAAGAGCAAAGGAAAAATCAAATGGAATTTTGATTAAGGACAGAATATACAGAGCTACAATAGAATATTTGGTCAGTAAGGATCAAGTTTTAAAGCTAGACACAGAGATCTGAATCAGAAAAGATAGTTGCTTTGACAAACAAGTTAATCCATTGTTACTCTCTAACAATTGTATCAGTGAACCAAAATCTCTTAACATAGTAGACTTAACAGTCTTTTGTAAATCCTCTCACAAGGTGACATTTATACATTGAAGTGTCTGAATACCTCTCACAAGGCCACTCCTTATAGGGTGATTAAATCCTCTAACGGGGTCACACCTAACATTATGTATTGTAACCTTTAATAGGGTTGGCTCCTAACAGGACTCACTTTAGAAGAGTGAAAAATAGTAACTAGTTACAATTGGTAGTATTTCCCATATTGGGTTTCCACGTTAAATCTTGGTGTTATCTGTGTACATGTTATTTTCTTTATGCTTTATGTTTCAACAATTAATTACTAAAGGTTAATCACAGTTAATATCTTAAAATTTGCTATGTTAACCGAGTGACAATAGAATATTTGTGTTAACCGAGAAACAGTGATAAGTTTGTTTAAGACATCTAAGGGACTTGGATTTTTTTTGTGGTAATTGATTCACCCCTCCCCTCTTAGTTAGTCAACTCATTTCCAACACCACTGCCATCTAGTCCTTTGAAAGTTGAGCAGATAAGAGAAAAACAAGACCACACACAAGTAATGATTGAGATATTATCTACTCTCACCGATATGTAGTTCAATGACCTTATAGGATGTGATACAGAAAAAAAATGTGGGATAAGATTGAATTGATACATGGTGGAGATCGGCATGTTCTAAACAAAAAATCTGAAAGCTTAAGAGGGAAATTTGATTCTATGATAATGAAAGAAGGTGAAAATGTTACGCTATACAACACTAGAGTAAAGGAAATTGTGAATGCTATCAGAAGTGTTGGGAGGAAAAATAACTGAAGAAGATGTGACATGCAAATTTTTGAGGACATTGTTACCTATGTATGTCATCTGAGTATCTGCAATACAAGAACTAAGATTCATTCCTCAGATGACTACTTCACTGGATGCCACTATTGGTAAGTTGATTTCATTTGAGCTTAATGATTTTGATAATAGTTTACGTGATACTACTAGGATTGAGTCTAAATTTAAATCATCTTTGAAGATTGGAATTTTTAGGGAGTCAAGACCTAGTGATGGTTATGCAAGTAAGCTAGTGAAAGATTCTATAGCTGCAAGAGTGAGTTAGAAGAACTATATGTTGAAGATGAAGTAAATGAAAGAGAATTTGAATCCCTACTAGCTAGAAGACTACAGAGAGGTAAAGGCAAGTACTGAGGTAAGATACCCTTGAAATTTTTTTAATGTAACAAAATTGGACACATTTAATTTAGATGCCCTAACAATGAAAGTGATGAGAAGAAAGGCAACCGAGATGAGAATAAAAGAGAAAACAAATTCAGAAGATTTCTAGATTAAAAAAATAAAGGTAATAAGTCATGTCATATTCCTAATGAAGGTCTAATCGATGATGACATAGATAATGATGATGGAGAAGAAGTTGTACATGTTGCCATTAAGGAAAATTTTGATGAAGAAAAGTAAGAATAAAAATTCATAATATCACATGTAAGAAAAAATGATACCTGGATTATAGACAGTGGATGTTCACACTACATGACTGGTGACACACTAAAATTCATTAATATGGAAGAAAATAATGGAGGATATATTAGAATCGATAATGATTCTCCATATCCTGTGAAAGGTAAAGGTTCTATAATAATGTTAAATAATACAAGATTTGATGATGTATATTGGATTGAAGGATTAAAGTACAATTTGTTGAGTGTGGCATAGCTAAACAATTCAGGTCACCGAGTAGAATTTCAAAATGGGAAGGTAAAAGTATTTGATTAGAAAGATAGTTTGATTTCCACTGGAGAACAATATAAAGGTAACCTATTTTACCTTGATACATCTATTAAGATTTGTTTGTATTCTAAAGTTGAAGATGCATGGTTATTGCACAAGAGGTTGTGTCATGTAAATTTTGACAATCTAATTAAAGTGAGAAAAAAGAATAGAGTAAGAGGTCTATCGAGATTAGAGAAAGTTGAGAATGTCATGTGCAAGGAATGTCAAGTTGGAAAATGACTAAGTCAAGTTTTACAAGTCTTATGTTACACAAGGAATTTTGGACTTAGTGCACACTGACCTATGTGGACCAATGAGAACACAACGCTACTATGGTGATAGATATTTCATTTTGTTTGTAGATGATTTTTCTAGAATGATGTCTATCATTTTTTTTAAAAGAGAAATTTGAAGCTTTAAAAATGTTTAAGCGGTACAAGGAAAGAGTTCAAAAGGAGACTGGAAGAAAACTGAAGTGTCTGAGATCTAACAGAGGATGAGAGTTTACTTCTGATGATTTTACACTCTTCTGCAATGAACATGGAATAAAGAGACAAATGTCTGAACCAAGGACACCAAAAAAGAATGGTATACTGAAAGGAGAAATAGATCCATTGTGGATTGTGTGAGAACACTAATGATTGAGAAGGTTATTTCTCAAACTTATTGGAGAGAAGCAGTCAGCACTGTTGCGTATACACTTAACTTAGTACAATTAAAGAAAGGTACACACAAGACACCATATGATATTTGGTATGATCACAAATATATGTGAGTTATTTCAAAGTATTTAGAAGTAGATGCTATATTCTTAAAGATACTAGAGATGGTAATTTTGATTCTAAAGGAGATGAGGGAATATTCTTAGGATATTTTACAAAGAGAAAGGCCTTAAAATGTCTAAACAAATCTACTAACAAAATTATAAAAAGTGCAAATGTGATAATTGATGAATTTGCATAGAGAAATGATGAGGATAGCAAGAAGGAACCTGAATATGATTATAGATTTGTATATTTTCAACTAGATGTTCCTTATAGCTTACCGAATGCATAAACTGAGGAGGAAGCTGAACAAAGAGAACTACAACCGAATGATGGAAATGAAGTTCCACCGACTATTGATTTTGTTCTATCCAAGTATGTAAGGAGACACCACTCACCGAGTATGATAATTGGAGACAAAGATTCTATAATTATGACAAGAAGCAAGGTAAGAGACAATACATGCTTAATTTCATAATTAGAACCAAGAAGAGTAAAAGATGCATTGGAGAATAAAGACTAGGTTAAAGCAATGAAAGAAGATTTAGATCAAATTATAAATAATAACACAAGGACTTTAGTACCAAGACCTAAAGATAAGAATGTTATTGTTACTAAATGGATTTTTAGAAACAAATTGAATGAGCGTGGAGATGTAATCAGAAATAAATAAATATTAGTTTGTAAGGGATATGCACAAGAAGAAGAAATTGACTATGGTCAAACTTTTGCACCTGTTTCTATATTAGAAGGGGTTAGAATTCTACTAGCATATGCAACTTAAAAAATATTTAAATTCTATCAGATGGATATAAATTCTACATTTCTTAATGCTATTCTTGAAGAAAATGTTTATATAGAACAACCTGAAGAATTTGCTGAGAATACTAACAAGGACATGGTATGAAAACTACAAATGTACTGTATGGTTTGAAACAAGCACCCTAAGATTTGTATGAAAGATTGCATGCATATCTAATCAAGATTAGATTTCAAAGAGCTAGTGCTAATAGTAATGTTTATCTGAAATGTGATAGTACTATAAGATTTTGATTTCTGAGATATTTGTTGATGATATTATTTTTGGAGGCAATGACACATTATGCAGATCTTTTACTAAAGAAATGAGAAAGGATTTTGAGATGTCCATGATTGGAGAGATGAAATTATTTCTTGGACTACATATTCAACAAGTAAAATATGGGATCTACATTACACAATCAAAGTACATCAAAGAGATCCTAAAGACTTTTGGGATGGAAGACTCAAGACTGGTTGGAACATCGATGGTCACTGGTTGCAAGCTATCAAAGGAAGATGAGTCAAAGGATGTAAATGAGACACTCTATCAATCAATGATTGGTAAGATACAATATGTTGTTCATAGAAGACCTGATATAGCCCAAGCAGTGGTTATTTTTTCTATATTCTATGCCAATCCAAAGGAATCACATATGTCTGCATTGAAAAGGATATTTAGATATCTGAAAGGAACTGAGGACTTTGGTCTACTATACAAGAAAGGAGGAACTTTTGAGTTAACAGTGTACATCAATGTTGATTAGGCCAGAAACATTGATGATAGAAAAAGTACAAGTGGGGAGCTTTATTTTTAGGAGAAAGACTAGTTACATGGCTGAGTAAAAAGCAGAGTTGTATATCACAGTCTACTGTTGAGGTTCAGTATGTTGTTGCAGCTATGAATTGTGCAAACATTGTATGGATCAAATGGCTACTTGAAGGTATGCAAGAGGACATTACCAATCTAGTTACTATCTTTTGTGATAACACAAGTGCTATAAACATATCAAAAAATTTGGTAATGCATTCTAAGACAAAGCACATCTCTATCAAGTATCATTACTTGAGAGAGAAATTTCAAGACAAGAAGGTGATGTTGGAGTATGTGAACTTAAAGGAGAAATTAGCATATATATTCACTAAGCCACTACCAAAGGATTATTTTGAGTATCTCTAAGGTAAATTAGGGGTCCTACCCCTATCCAACATTCATTAGAGAAAGATGCATGATGCATCAATTCTAGGACTCAATAGAATATCTATTTTGTGAGTTGATGCTAGTATTCACACTTTAGGTGTTGTCTGAAGTTGTGTAAAGTAATTATGTATACAAAGAGTTTTCACTAAATGCAAGGTATGATCCACTTCCTGAACAAGTTTTTGGGAGTATGAACCTTTGGCATTTTTGTCAAAGAGAGAGAATGAATAATTGATGAATACAGATATTAAGGGAGAATGACTGATTGAAAGAATAGAACGAGGGATAATATGGATAAATATGTTAAGAGAGAATGAATATAGAGAGAGAGAGAACAAGATCAAACAGCTGAGAGGGAGTAAAGATAGAATAAATATGTAAAAGGTAGATGAATAGTGTTACCATCATCAATTGACAGTGTTTCCATCAATGCCAAAGGGGGAGATTGTTACTCAGCTGATGGAGATGATGATGAAGACCGAGATAAGAGGTATACAAGTTTGTAGAAATAATTAGATCAGTTTTTATTTTTTCATTGATGTCAAGAAATTGATTTCTGGCTCATATTGAATTGTCATATCTTTTAGAGTTTATTTAATTAGGCAATAGATAAAGATTAGACAATGATAAGATCATCTTGAGATAATTGGATTCTACTTTATCAAGTTACTAAAGAAGATTGGTTAAGTAAGTAAGACTAAAGATTTAAGCTACTGAGAAGAGAGATTATTTTGGTAAAGGGTTATGAAATTCAGTTAGGACACTGAGACATTGAATAATCAAGGATAACAGATCAAAGAGAGACATTGAATAATTGTTGTCGATCATAACAGATGTTAGAAACAAGGATAAGAATGCATTTAATGGTGAGATACAGTGATCTGGAGGATTCCTAGAATGAAAAGGAAGTTGGTTACAAGATCTACAGATGAGAAAATTCAAGGAAAAGATCTATGGTATGGATTAAGCGGCAAAAGTGAAGGTTTTTTTCTAAGAAAAGTGCAAGTTCTGAGGTGATGCCAAAGTGGCTAACCGAGTTTCAATTTCACTGATTTAGTTCAAAAATATAATCTAACGGTTGAGCGTGATTGAAGGAAAACCTAATCAAGGAGATTAAGAGGAAAAAATAGAGTCTATTTAAAGGATGAATTCGAAGAAAAAATGACTGGCAAGTTGAAGTGTTGAAGTCCTACCGAGTGATGCAATGAAGAGAAAAGAAGTGATAATTTGAGTCTAAGAGAAGAGATTGATGAAGTGTTGATGCCATTAATCAAAGAGTGCATAAGGGGTCTGATCAAGCAAGAGGTAGTTGCAGTTTTACAGATCATTTTACATATTGTTTCTTACTTGCATTTGTAACAACAAAATCTCTTAACCGAGTGGACTTAACAGTCTTATTATAAAATCCTTGAGAAAGGTGACTTTCTAAAAGAGTGTTCAAAGCCCTCTAATCAGGCCACTCCTAATAGGGTGAAGATATTAACAGGTCTGAGCTAAATCCCCTAACAGGGTCACATTTAACAAATGTGTATTATAATCTTTAACAGGATACGCTTTTAACCAAGCACACTTTAGAAGAGTATTTTCATTTGTGGGTGACAATTGCCACAGAAGTTTTTCCCAAATTGGGTTTCCTCATTAAATCTTGTGTCAAATGTGTTGAATGATTAATGTGCATGTTATTTACTATTTATACAAGTTACTTTTTGATTTATTGAAGATATTTGGTGATTCGGTTGTTGTTGTTGGTTATCCTACCAAGTTGAATCAGAGTTAAGTTTTTAAGTTTTAATAATAATAGTTTTTTTACTCACCCCGCCCCCCCCTCTTAGTAATTCAACGCTTGAAGATGAATTAGAAAATGCTAATGAAGATGAAAAGAAGTTATTTACTTGTAATATGGTTGCAAGAGAAGCATTGATTAGTGTGCTCTCTTAGGGTGAATTCAAAGAGGTTAAAGACCCTGATTCTACACATAAAATCTAAACAAGACTAGAGGCACTATATGAAGGAGATAAGTTTACTAAGTAGGAGAATTTGTAGAATTGGAAGACTAAAATGGAGAGTTTGAGAATGTGAGATGATGAAAATTTCAGATAATATGTACATAGGTTTATAGAGGTTTTTACAGGCATTAGAAACTTGGGAGGTACATATAATGAAGAAGAAGTAATCGCAAAGATTCTCAAATCTTTGACACTTGTCTATAAAACTAAAGTGCAAGCAATAGAAGAGATCATAACTTTGACAACAAACTTCAATAGAGAGATGTTTATCACTAAGTTGACCACCTTTGAGGCCGCAAAGCTGGAGGATACATTACCTAAGGTGGAATCTACATTTAAGGCAATGAGGCACAATAACATAAAAGACTTTATCAAGTCTTGTGAGCACTGGCATAAGTAATAGGTATGAAGAGCTTGGTGAATATGTTGATGATTGGGAAAAAATAGAGGAAGAGAAAATGAAACTGGATGAACTTGTGGCCTTGATCACAAGAAGAGAAAAGAGAGGTAAGGGTAAATTTGAAGGAAAGTTACCCCTGAAGTATTTTTCATGTAATAAGATTGGTCATTTTGCATCTAGATGTCCTACAAGGGTTCCTAAGCATAAACCTAAGTTTCATAGACCTAATTATTCTAAGGATAATGAATATTACTATGCTAGTGAAGGTGTTTCTGATGATGATGATGTTGTGGATTATGATGAAATTGGATTTATTACTATTAAAGATGATGAGCCTATTCATGAAGAAAGATCCTTATTTTTTCATGCTAAAAATAAATTAGAATGGATCATAGACATTGGTTGTTCACATTATATGACTAGCGATAAAAATAAGTTTGTTCAGCTAAATAAATATGATAGTGTTGTAGTCAGACTTGGTGATAACACTCCTAAATTCATCATTGGAGTAGGTTTGGTTTCTCTTGATGGGAAAACTAACATTCATGATGTCTTGATTTTTGATGGACTTAAGCACCACTTATTGAGTGTTGGACAGCTTGTAGACAAGGGATATCATTTTAATTTCAATGATGGGAAATGTATTAACAGAAGTCAGACAAGATATTTGATCGCATCAGGTACAAATTCAAGAGGCAATGTGTTTGAGTTGAATACTACAGAGGCTACTTGTTTTGTTGTGAAGGTTGATGACATTTGGTTATGGCACAGAAGGATTTGTCATATAAATTTTGATAACATTGTGAAATCAAGTATCACAAATATAGTCAGAGATTTACCAAAATTGTGAAGCCTTCTAACACCATGTATAGAGAGTGTGTGATGAGAAAACAAACTAGAAGTAGTTTTCAAAGAAAATCTTACTCAGCAAAGAGGAAGTTTGAACTGGTACATACAGATCTTTGTGGTCCTAAAAGAACAAGATCTTACTATGGTGAAAGGTACTTTATACTCTTTGTTGATCTAACTATTCTAGGATGATGTGGGTTGCATTTCTTAAAGCGAATTCTAAAGATTGTGATAAGTTTAAGATTTTCAAAGAAAAAAAATGTTTAAGGTCATATAGAGGTGGAGAGTTTATATCATATGTGTTCAATACCTACTATGAAGAGCATGGAATATACAGAAAAACATCAGCTCCTAGGACACCGCAGTGGAATGGGATTGCAGAGGGAAGAAACATAACTATATTAGATGCTTCCAAGACTATGTTTCTTGAAGGGAATGTGTCGCATGTACATTGGAGAGAAGTTGTTAGTACTATAGTCTACACTTTAAATAGAATTAAGATCAGAGAAGGTACCATTAAGACACCCTATGAACTTTGGTTTAATCATGCTCTACTATAAAATACTTCAAAATATTTGGTAGAAAATGTTATATCAAAAGGGATGATGACATAGGAAGATTTGATGCTAGAAGTGATGAAGGAATTTTCCTTGGTTATTTTTGCCCAAATTTCCCATTTCCGTGCAATTTGGCCTGGTCTGCCCTATCTTGTTTCCTTTGTCTTGTTTTCCAACACTCAATAAGTTATGCTTTAAGGATTCCAGTGACAACAGTTATTCCACTAAAAGTAATGCTTATAAGTGTTTCAATCTAAGATTGAGGAAGATAGTTGAAAGTGCTAATGTAATAATTGATGAGAGGTTTCAGATTCAGGAAAGAATGTATGACTGTAATTAGAATCCATAAAACATGGAGATTACTACAAGTCAAGAGGAAACTCTTGAGTTTGACAATGAAATTGAGGTATGCGTGAATGATCCTACTGAAACTCCAAAGACACCAAGGTATGTTTATAAAAATCATCTTGAGAATCAAATTATTGGTGATGCAAATAAAGGTATGATGACAAGATCTAGAATAAGAAATAAAATTTGTTTGATTTCACAAGTAGAACCAAAAACTACTGATGAGGCATGTAGAGATGAATCTTGGACTAAAGCAATGTAGGAAGAATTGGATCAGATAGAGAGAGAAAACACTTTGGAATTGGTTCCTAGACCTAAGGAAAAGAATGTTATAGGAACTGAATGGGTTTTTAGAAACAAAATGAATGAAGAAGGTATAGTTGTAAGGAATAAAGCTAGATTGGTTTGTAAAGGATACTCACAACAAGAAGGCATAGACTTTGAAGAAAAATTTGCTCTTGTTTCTATATTAGAGGTTGTAATATTGTTCATTTCTTATGTCACACACAAGTACTTTAAGGTATTTCAGATGGATGTGAAATATGTATTTCTGAATGGAGATCTAGACGAAGATGTCTACATTGAGAAGTATGATGGTTTTCCCTTGATAGAAGATGAAGACATGGTTTGAAAGTTGAAAAAGGAATGTATGGACTAAAACAAGCACCTAGAGCATGGTATGCTCAGTTAGACATGTATTTACTACATCTTGGTTTTAGAAAAGGTAGTGCAGATAGTAATCTATATTTGAGAACTGGTGAAGATGGAATCTTAATTGTTGAAGTATTTGTAGATGACATTATTTTTGGAGGTAATGATGAAATGAGTAAGAATTTCTCTGAGGAAATGGAAAGTGAATTTGAAATGTCTATGATTGGTGAAATGAATTTTTTCCTTGGTTTGAAAATTACTCAAAACAAACATGGTAGTTTCATCTCTCAAACCAAGTATCTTAAGGAATTGTTGAAAATTTTTGGAATGGAAGATTGTAAACCTATTGGAACACCTATGATTACTGGTTAAAAGCTTACTACTACTAATGAATCTCAAGGTGTTTTTCAGACAAAGTATAGATCCATGATTGGAGTTTTACAATATCTAACTCACACTAGACCAGACATTTCTAATGCAGTTGTAATTATTGTGAGGTTCCAAGAAGATCCTAAAGAGACTCATCTTTTTGTAGTTAAGAGGATATTTAGATATCTGAAAGGAATACTGGAATATGGTTTATGGTGTTGAAAGTCTGATAATTTTACTTTGCATGCTTATACTGATGTCGATTGGGCAGGAAGTGTTGATGATAGAAAGAGCACAAGTGGTGCTGTATTTTTCCTTAGAAAGAGGTTGGTTTCATGGTTAAGTAAGAAGCAGAATTGTATAGCTCAATCTGTTGTTGAATCAAAGTATTTTGTTGCTGCTATAAATTATACACAAATTGTTTGGATGAAGAATATGCTAAAGGACATTGGGATAACCTTTGAAGAGCCAGTGGTTATACATTGTGATAATACAAGCACAATGAACATGTCAAAGAATCTTGTTATGCATTCAAAGACCAAACATATTTCAATCAAATACCACTTCTTGAACTCCTCCTAGCGAGAACTAAATGATGCAAAAATACATCAGTCCAGTAGCTATCAGATCTATATTAATATCATTCTTTGGACTTGATGCTTGGATCCACTCCTCGGGAGGAGTGATCGCAGGAACACAAAAAAACACATTTGGGTGATCAAGCACCTGGTTGTTGCAGGCATGAAGATTTGAAAAAGCTACACCTTGTAGAGGTGGGATGGACAAAGAAGGATAAAATCTATGGCACCATTTTCCATTGATGTCAAAGGGGGAGAGATACAAGTGAAAAATCCCTACTATTTTAGGGGGAGTTGTGAAAAGGATATTGAGAAGATTGTATTAAGAAGGTTACTTTTGCGTTGATGGATTTTCACATATGTTGCCATTAATGCCAAAGGGGGAGATTGTTGGAATTGTTTTTGTTAGAGGTGTTGAAATTCATGTTTTGTCATTGATGTCAACATATATTTTAGTTGAGTACTTTAGAATTCTCAGACAGATTGGTTATCACTGGTACAGGAAAGAATGACAAATGTGTACGAACACTATTTAACAGGGGGTAATCCCACAAAGATGTGTCCCACTTTTAGGCATAAAAAAAAATCACACAGATGAATTTTTTTCATTTCGAGTGAATGGGGGTGTTCGCGCGAAGGGAAAAAAACCCTTCGCGTGAACTAGATGAAATGGGGGGTTCGCTCGAACTAGACCCAATTCGAGCGAACCCTGTGAATGAACAAAAAACAAGTAATTTGCATAAATTTTCCATGGGGAGTTCGCTCGAAGGGGGTTTTCTCTAACCCCCTTCACTAGAAGGGGTGTTCGAGTGAACCCCCTAAATTTGGCCTTGCTCTCCAAAGCCAACAAATTTCTACAAATTTTTGCCCTTTGAAGGTCTCAATCAAGGAGAAAAGAAACCAATCTTCTAAAACCCAAATGACAGATGATGCTACTCAAAACAAGATTTACAATAACTATGATTTTAATATATATTGAGTTCATTGTGACTTTCTATTTTTAGTTTAATTAAACAGAGGTTGTCTGGCCATTTAGCAACCTCTCTCTTCGAGGCTTTAGGAAAATAGTAAATTAGGGGAAAAAATTATGAAAAATATGTAGGAAAAGAGTATTTGTGTTACCTTTCTATGAAAAAAAAAGGAAAAATGAATTTCAATATATATAGATCATGTTAGAGCGATCCAAGTGACCTTATGTCTAAATTACAGTTACTGGCGCTTTAGAACTTAATAAAGTATGAAATATTGACCCAAAATGAATGAAACCAATTGCATCCTTTAGATATTGAAGTTACAAATATAACCTCAAAAATTACATCGTTGTCATATTTTTAAAAAAAGTTATGCTAATCCAAGTGAAGTCATTCCTTAAAAACATTTATTTTCACACAAACCACTTTTCTAAGAAGGAAAAATGAATTTAAATGAATTTAAATTTTTTTTAAATATATATATTTAGAAACTAGAAAGAAAATGCTAAAAGACTCTAGTTTACATCATCTCCAAATTCCTAATAGTTTTGCAGCAACATGTGTTTGAAAGTGAATTTTTTCCTCAGAATGTTGATCTCAGTGTCAAAGTTGGCCAAAAAGTGGGACACACTATTGTGGGACTACCCAGGGACTATGTACTGTATGTAATAATCAGATCCTAACAAGGCTATATCTCCTAACAAGGATACAATAATATCAGTGCATTATTTGGGGGTGCTAATTCCCACTGGGTTTTTTTCCCCTAATAGGGTTTTCCTCGACAAAATTGCTTGTGTTATGGTGTTGCTTTTGATGTGTTCAAATTTTTATTGAATAATTGGTTTCTAAGTTTAAAGTTGAATTATTTGGCACACAACTGATTCACCCCCCTCTCAATTGTGTTGGTGGATTATTATTTGTCTATTCCATTTCCTAATACTTCTCTCTCATTTCCCCCCTCTCTCTTATCTCCTCCCCCATCTCTCTCTCTCTCTCTCTCTCTCTCTCNCCCCCCTCTCTCTCTCTCTCTCTCTCTCTCTCTCTCTCTCTCTCTCTCTCTCTCTCTCTCTCTCTCTCTCTCTCTCTCTCTCTCTCTCTCAACTTGTTCTCTTTGTTTACCTCATCTACCTCCCCTCTATCCTCACTTAAATCATAAATCTTATTTAGGATTTTTCTTAGGGAGAAATAACATTTTTAAATAAGAAAAATGCACGTACGGGTTCTATAAGACTATGAATTCAGTGCACCTTTTAAGTTCTTCAAAACGTGGTCGTATTTAAGAGAACTTTTAGTTCTTCAAAACGTGATCGCGTTTTGGAAAAAATTTAGTTTTTTAAAACCTGATTGGGTTACTTAGGCTCAGTATTCACCGAATCGTTACCCAATCAGGTTAGTTCAAATTTTAAATACACTAATTGGGTTACAAAGAATTTTTTGTTTTTGGGGGTGTGGTCACTTTTTTGTTCATTAATTTCGTGCACATACCCTATAATGTTATTACATGCCTCATTTGTACCATACGGTGTTGGGCATTTCATAACCCTAACATGTTATGTACCAAGTTGGAGTGTAGGTCTAGTGATTTTTTAAAATTTGAATATGGGGATGATGATGTGGCATGACGGTGTCAGTCTAGGAAAAAGCCTCATCTAGGACACTAATTATTGTCTATAGTTTAGTACTTTGTCTAGGTGGCCCCTAAGTAATCATGAAAATTACAATAACCTGAAGGAGAACCCTAAAATGATGAAATAGCATTTCGCGAGGGTTACAAATGGTCACATTAGCATTTATCATTGTCCTTCTTGTAATGGTGTGTATCCTTTGTATGTAATATTGAAGAGACTCTTGCTTGTAGGAAACTTTAGCTCGTATGAGCCTAATTTATTAGGACGATGGTTTAATAATATTTCCCAACTAGACGGACGGGCATTTTTTTTCCTTTAAATCACTAAGGAAATAATTGTAAGTTTCCCTAACCATATCAAGAGTTGTAGTTTTCTCCTCAACGTTGATTATTTTTTGTTTCATGTCATAATGATAGGGGGCGTGTTTGCATCAAGCCTGGAAAGCTAGACAATTTCAAGAATGACCCCACAATGTAGCATATTTGCAAGGAGGGGGGTCGCCGACTTTATTGAATCTATTAACAGCTTCGATGAGGACTTGTCAGTCCAATTTGCTAGCTCCTATGATAACAGGAGAGTTTCTATTGAGGGTATTTCTTTTGAAATCAGTGAAGAGATGATTGTTAAGGCTACTGGGTGAGGTGGAAAGAAAATTAGGAAGCATTTCTAGGTTCAACCTCTGGGTGATGCACACCTCTACAACTTCCTTGTGCCTACTACAATGTAAGATGCTCATCAATGATGGGCAGGAAGAAGGTAATTATAAGGCTTTGTTCAAATTCATTAATGAGGAGTAGACACATGTGCTACACCAATCAAGTTTAAACATCGAACCCTCTCATAATGCTCAATCTCTAGGGTATTAGGGTTGCAACCCCCCACCCCTCTGGAATTTTTGTGAATTTTTATTTTGTTGGTTTATATTTTCTTGATTGTCGTCCTATTTAGTCTTAGGATATGACTTTTTTATCTTTTTTTCTGAATATATGTAATATTATATTTTTAATATTATAAATAGATATTCGTTAAAAAAATATCTTTATTTCAAATTCATTACTTTCTATTCAAGTATTAATAAACTTATTTTTAATTTAGTCTCGCCTGACAAAAATTAGTCTAGTACAAAAGAACGTATTTGAAACTAAAATAAACTTAATTTGAAACTAAAATAATCTTTAATTTTGATAGGGAATTAAAAAGTAATGTATGATATAATGTTGAAACATAGTAATGCATTCTTTAAATAATTATGGTTTATAATAAAAATATGTTGATTCATAAAAATTAATGAATGAAATTCTTTGATGTTAAGAATTGTTATAATACAATAAGGGTTTGATATTTTATAATTCTTTCTATACTTTCCTAGGTAGAAGTGTAATTGGAGTGTCAATAGATAGACCCACAAATATTCTTGTCCACCAAACATTCAACAAAATTATTTTAGCAAACAAAAAATTATTTATCTAAATATTTATCAATCATTCATCTATATATATATATAATATTTGGCCAACAAATAAAATATTTACGTATCAACTATTTGTTTTTTTCTCAGTAATAGATGATTTTTATTGATTAAATAAAGTTTTTACATAAGTTTCTAAAAATAGTATATCAGTTTGGGCCTCTAGCCATTACAAAAAAGGTCCATCTACTCGTTTAGAGCTCCCTTTTTTTCTTACGAATTACATTAACTGTTGTTGGAAATGAAAATATAGGCTAACTCGAACTACATAGGACTATAGAATAAGGGCATCATAGCCATCGGTAATACATTCGGCTTACAAAATTTAAGATCATCTACAAAAAGCCGACCATTACTGCGACAAATTTCAACCACCAAACAGTTATTCGGTCTTCATTGCTCCATCAAACCTCCTTTCCCTATGGAGATTGCCTGTTCATGCCCTCCTCGGAACATCCAATGTGAGTGCATTCATTCCAACGGCCAGCATTTGTTCATTTTTGAGAATTTCATCCTTTACTTTCTCCCACTCACCTTGAATCTACATTTTATAGTTAAAACCCTCCACCTTACCAACCCATCTAATAAAGGGGATCCTTCTATACTCTTTCGCTTCTTCTTTCACAGCAAAACACTCAGAATAATCCTAGCCATAACTAGGCACCGCCCACTCCAGAATGGAGTCAAGGTCGCCAAGTAAATCCTCCGCAAATAAAGATTTTGCCACCCATTTCACTTATCAACTATCAATAAATACTAATATTAATTATAAAATGATAATCATAAGCTTAAAAATGCTAGGGAAAGAAATGTAAACAATGGATTTGGCAAAATAGTCTTAAGACTTCATAATTTAGACCAAAACACTACACTTATGAGATAAACCACTATTGTTGTTGCTTAACAATTTCATAACCAAGAATGTAATTTCATATCCACCCGTTTTAGTTAGGAAGAAATACTAATTAGTTGTCAACAAATGAACTACTATTAAAATTAAAACTATTTGACCAAATTTCTTGATATATTTTTTTTTAAACTTTTTTCAAAAATATCAAAATTAATTCATCTACCATTCTATTCGATGAAAGTTGTGACTAAGTTTTATTAGTATGATGTGACTATGAAATCTTATAACTTTTTTCATTTTGACTTTTTATACGAATTTACTTTATTTTATTTATTATCACTCTTTTATTTTAGCAACAATTAGATTATGAATCCCTTCCTTTCTGATGTTGGATATGTCATGAGTATGGACATCTTCAATGTCAATGTCCTCGGGTTAAAAAGGGGATTGATAGTTCTATCGGTGGTTCTCCTTCTTCTTCAATACTGAATATGGATAAAGAAGGGAAAGGGAAAACCCGTATGAATGCACATGACCCTTCTAAGGATGGTTTCATACCTGTTAGGTCTTGGGCTTGTTGTTAGATGGAGCCTAATTAGACTCAGAGGTTAATTTTTTCCCTTTTATTAGCGTGGTGCGCCCCCCCTCCCATTTATTAAATTGGGGTTTAGGGGCAAAGCCCCCAAGACAAGGACAAGGGGTAGCACCCCTTGTGGGGTCCAAGGGAAGCTAGGGATTAGGGCTTTTTTGTGAAAAAAAAATTGTAGCATTTTGCAGTGATATTGAGTCGTAAGGGATTTCTAGTTGTAATCGGTTTGATTTTTTGGATATAATATATTAGATTCTTTGTTTGGTGGATGTAAACCAAGTTTGGGTGAACCACATTAATATTTTCTCTTCATTGTTATTTATGTGTTTTTATTCCTCTATTTAATCTTCATTTACATTTAATTGATAGGCAGATTGATGAGAGTTTTAATCGGTTTGGGGTGTTGGATTCTAATTTACCCTTAGAGGAAGGGATTTCATTTGATGTTTCTTCGGGTGCAACTGCTATAGATGTGGGGGATACTCATCGAGAGTCTATTGTGATGAGTCGGGGTGCTACATAGCAGCAGGGTCTGCCCCTAATTCGCTCTATGTTATGGGCTTCAGGAGATCCAACAGAATTACAGGATGATATTGTTTTGGAAAATTTGGTTAAGGGGGTGCAAGCATCTGGTAAAGGAAAAGGAACTCTCTAGCTTTGAGTTTGTAGCAACGACCCCTCAAGAAAGTTTCTTTTGATACTTCCTCAAAAAGTGATCGCAAAAAGAATCAAGAGAAGACTAAATTAGTTGGGGAGTTGCTAGTGGATTTTGGGTCTATAAAGCCCATTGAGACTCACTTCTCCCACTCTACTCAATTATTATTCTCTCATGGAATGTTAGGGGGTTGAATAGCATCCCTAGACAAATGGTTATTCATGATTTGGAGGCAATTCACTCTCCGTCTATATTTTGTATTGAGTTGATTCTATGTTTCTTTGTGCTTCTAGTATTTGGCATCATGGGAAGTGCTAGTGTATTGGTTCTCTAGGGAACTCTGGAGGTATGGCTCTCTTTTGGATTCATTCTAGAATGAGTTTGTTGTACTAAGAGTTGTGTTTCATTTTCATCCTTCATTTTTATTCTAAATGGGGAGCCTTCTGAGTCAGTTGGAGCGTCTAGGGGTCTTTGCCAAGGGAATCCTCTTTCTCCTTATTTGTTTATCATTATGGTTCAGGGCCTTGGTAGATTTATTAAGTCTCAAGTTTTTCAAGACCAGATTCATGGTTGGAGTTGGGGTCAGGAGCTACCCGAGCTTTCTCATCTCCAGTTTCTGGATGATACTGCTCTTATGGATATTGCTCAACTATATGAAGTTGAGACCTTCAAGAAAATGTTGGATAGTTATTTGGCTACTTCAGGACAAAAAGTCAATGAGCATAAATCCTCCATCTATTCTTTTAATACTTTGGAGCCTATCCAGAGGAGGATCGCTAACATCCTGAGATTTCAAATTGGGTCTCTTCTCCTAATTTACTTTGGCATTCCTATTGTTGTTGGTAGACAACCTAGGCTATTCTAGCTAGACTTGCTTGATAAGTTGCGTCAGAAGGTTAACAATTGGACTCATCGGTAGCTTTCTACTACTTCTCGGGTGACCCTTCTTCAATCGGCAATTCAGGCTCTTCTTATTTATAGCCAGGCAATTCCTATATATTTTCTTAAGGAATTTGATGCCCTCTCTCATCAATTTCTTTGGAGTGGTAATTTGCAAAATTCCAAATGGAGCCTTATTAAGTGGGAATCGGTTTTCTGACCTAAGTAGGAGGGGGGTCTTGGCCTTTGTTATGCTATCTTGAGTGGGCAGGCTCTTGCAGCCAAGTTGTATTGGCATTGGTGTACCAATCAAAATCAGCTTTGGGCCCATATTCTCACGCATAAGTATTCATAAGGAGTTGACCCTTTGAATCTAAGGAACTGCACAACTGAAGAATCTGTCAGATAACCAAAGCTAAATGCCAACTAACATCTCCAAGCTCTTTCCTAGTTAACAAATTTTCCACCACCTAAGAATCAGACTCACAAATAATCTTGCGCCAACCAAGAGCACAACAATGTTGAACAACATATAAAATGGCAAGAGCCTCCATTAAATTGTTTGTATGAAAGCCCTTATAAACAGAAAAAAATAAACTGAACAACACCAGATCTATCCTTTGCAACTCCACCAATGTCATCATGCCTAGGATTCCCCCTAGAGGATCCATCGATGTTAATTTTTTTAACTCCGTGAGGAGAGGGCGACCAACAACCCTCCCAATTGATCCACCGTAAAGGATGTTTATGAATATTGCTTCTACCTTAGCCACCCAACATGCCAAATGATAAAAGGACTAAGATCCCAAGAAACCTAAAGAAAATTAGTTTTGGCATGGGATTTTACCCAACGAGCCCAAAGCTTAGTCAAGGAGGAAACATGGAAGCAAGTCTAACCCCAAACACCCCACCAAAAGTGTTAGATTTCCTTAGCAAAGGAGCACTGGAAGAAAAGATGAGAGACAAACTCCTCAATATTGCAACACAAGACGCACATCGAGGGCCCCTGAAAGCCCCACTTGCAAAGGTTATCCTAGGTAAGACAACGATTGTGAAACACAAGCCACAAGAAAAAGATGCATTTGGGAAAGGAAAATTTATTACAAACCTGCTTGGTGGATCAATTGGGAGGGTCGTTGATCAACCTCTCCTTGTGGAGTTTAAAAAATTAACATCGGTGGCTCCTCTAGGGGGAATCCTAGGCATGATGGTATTGGTGGAGTTGGCAAGATAGCCCTGGTGTTGTTCAGTTTATTTTTTTTGTTTATAAGGGCTTTCATACAAACAATTTAATGGAGGCTCTTGCCATTTCGTATGTTGTTCAACATTGTTGGGCTCTTGGCTGGCTCAGAATTATTTGTGAGTCTAATTCTCTGGTGGTGGTGAATTTGTTAACTAGGCAAGAGCTTGGAGATGTTAGTTGGCATTTAGCTTTGGTTATCAAACAGATTCTCCAGTTGTGTAGTTCCTTAGATTCAATTACTTTCACACATTCCTAGGGAGTGGAATGGTGTTGTGGATTATTTTGCCAAATGGGCCTCTGGTCAAATGCAAGGTTGGAATATAGTGGATAAGGGGCAATTGCCTCTTGATATGACTCATATGTTTGATTAGTTAGCGGATAGGGATAGGGTTCCTTAGTGCTCTCTGTGTTGGGCACTTTTTTTGTATTCTCTTTTGAGTTTGAATAAATGTTTGCCCCTCTTTTAGTAGAAATTTAAATTTATTTTAAAAAAAAATTATAATTAACAATATAAGAGACAATATTTAATAAAGCCTAGTGAATATTTATATCTTTTGAATTTCTTTCATATCCACTTTTAATCTATATTGAGGAGGAATACTAATGCATTCATATTAGTTTAGTTTGTGAACAAAAAAAATTTATAAAAAAAAAAAAATTGAACAATCCTATGGTATACATTTAATTTTCTATTTTAAATCATTAGAAAAATAGAATTTATCTTTCCTTCTATTGAATGGGTCAATATAAAAATTATTTTTTTCTTTTTTAGTGAACTACATATTTAATTCATTAAATCAAATTTGAAGTGTATTGATGATTCCAATGACATGATCACTATTATATACATCATACTATTCATTTTCTATGTTTTCTATGTTACTGGATAAGTTAATTGAATATAAATTTTTGTCTTGATGCAATTAAATTTGAGTTTATATTGTCCCCTTAATTGATACATATATGGCCATAACCTACACACAAGGATATGACCTTGTGTCAATCCTAGTCTGAATTCATATTAAATATAAATTTTTGTCTTGATGCAATTAAATTTGAGTTTATATTGTCCCCTTAATTGATACATATATGGCCATAACCTACACACAAGGATATGACCTTGTGTCAATCCTAGTCTGAATTCATATTCTACATCTATATGGCCATAACCTACACACAAGGATATGACCTTGTGTCAATCCTAGTCTGAATTCATATTCTACAGCCCCCAGCATTCATTTGCATCCAGATGATGGATGGATTAGGGAGTGCAATGTCCTTTCTAAACATATGTAATATTATTTTTATATAAATAATATGCTGAAAAGTATTACAGTTGTTAATAGATTAGATTCTGTGATGAGCTCTTTATTATTATCAGAAATGAAGTGCGATCCAAAATGTTAATAAAAAAATCTCTTTTACAAACTAATCTCCAAACAACTACATAATTCACTCTAGATTTTAGAAATCCGATATCATTAAGCTTGAAACTTATTCATTAAAATCTTTGCTCTTGTGAATCCAACTGAAAAATGAAAAATAAAAGGAAGGGTTTAAAAAAATATAACCCTGCCAAATCCAATACGGGCCATTTTTTCAATGGGTTCTGAAAAATATGTTAATGGCCAGCTAAAATCTATATCAATCCAATTCGAGTACAAAACAATTTGAAGGAATTTGTAGGGCATGTTTCCAATGTCAAGATTTACCGTCCATATAACTTTCGTAACTTGTTTAACTCTTTGGAAAACGTTATAATGGAACCTAAAGTCTACAAATCTATGAAAAAAAAGTGGCTTAAAAGACAAGCATGCAGGTTGAAATGTGTGTCTGCCCCCCTAGGGGTCATGAATGGGTTGTGATCCTATCTATATTCTATTGCTTCATACCTGGAAAGCTGGCAAGAGACTTCGTTTTATTCATTATATAGCCTACCATAGATTTTCTGTATTAGATGTCATTTTCTTTAGTCCCCTGATAACCACACACAAGCAATAAACAATACCTAGCTCTGTCCCTTGCTGCTTTTCTTTCTATGACTTTTGGTATAATTTGGGATTTTTATATCAAGCCCAAATGGTCTAATCAATTCAGAGAACATTGATTTGTTATCGGGCTGCTGTTGCAAAAACCAGCTGAGATCCTATTCAAAGTTCATTTCAATGGATAGAGGCATGGGAAACAAGATGACCCAAATTGTGCCACTGAAAAAGGTAGTGACAAAACTGCAGAAGCTTGTCAATGTCAGCAGAATTCTTAGGTATGTCATTTGTCCCACAACAAGGAGGGGTTATGGTTGTTTCTCATACGACTGTGATGAGAATGGAGTTGATCTTCCCACGGATGTTCCACAAGGCCATTTTGTAGTATATGTTGGGAATGAAAGGAGCAGGTTTATAGTCCCCACAACTTACTTAAACCATCCTCTGTTCCAGACATTGCTGGAGAAAGCTGAGGAAGAATATGGGTTTGATCATCAGATGGGGCTCACCATCCCCTGTGAGGAGATTGCCTTCAAGTACATAACTTCTGTCTTGGAAAGGGAGGATCCCAATGCCACAAATTTGGAGATGAACAAGACAATGAGTCTTAGATAATACAAATAAATACAGTACAAGTGTTTACAAATAATCAATTTGTTTCCTTTTAGACTAGATTATATAGATTTTTTGTTGGCAATTTTTTGAATCAAATATTATGATCCATCATTAGAACAGAAAGCAAGAGAAGAGAATTGAAAAGATGATGGATCATAGTTTTTGAACTGAAAATTTGGTGACAAAAAATCTTCATGGTTTAATCTGGAAGAAAGCACATTGATTATTGTGGACAGTGGAAACTAAGTTTCATCTGATTATTTACAGATAAGTAGATGTGTCCAATTGGTAACAGATCTATTGTTTCTTTGTGATCCAACAGTATCTAATGCCAGCCTGCTGACACGCCTTATGACACATTCTGGATCGTGGAATTGATGTTTCTATTTTTAGTTTTTAAATTGAAAAGCATTAACGCACATGAGGTTTTTAGAGTTTATAACATTGAAATGGATCTTTGGTAAAAATTGTGTGGATTTTGATTTCCAATCATACTTGGTGATCTATTATAATAAATGATATAAAAAGATTATAAATTTAGTTTAAAAGATTATAAATTTAGTTTAATATCATTTAGTTGTTTTTGGATTTGATTGTGTAACTTTTTAAATATTAATATTTCAGCTCACACTCTGTGATCCATCATCAGGATATTTAGATAATGCTAGGATATGTGAGATTGTAAGTTGCCAACTTAGACTGGTTCAAAGTTGTATTTGAAGGGTTGGGCAGAAGGAAAGACAAAAATGTATGGAACTACAAGTAGAAAAAGATGACAAAAATGACAAATGGCTTAAATACAACTTTAAAATATAATAAATGATATAAAAAAGATTGTAAATTTAGTTTAATATCATTTAGTTGCTTCTAGACTTGATTGTGTAACTTTTTAAGCATCAATGTTTCAGATCACACTCAGTGATCTATCATGGGATATTTAGGTCATGGTAGGCTATACTAGATTGCAAGTTACCAGTTCAAGGTTGTATTTGAAAGGTTGGGGCGAAAGAAAGACAAAAATATATGAAATTACGAGTAGAAGAAGATGCCAAAAATGACCAATAGCGTAAAGACAACTTTAAAATATAATATATGACTTGATAATAAATACAACATGTTTCTGAATTTTATTGTGTAACTTAGTTCAATGTAAAATCTAAAATATAAAATTACAAAAAAATCAAAATTAAGAAATAATAATAAATAATAAAGTTAAATATAACCATTAAAAAAATTTAACAATAGTTTGAAACTAAAAATTTCTACTAATAACTGTCAATTATAATTTTGAAAAAAGTTCAGCCAAATGGAATCACACCATTACAAGGAAACATCTTACCAAGACGAGAAGGAAATTTAAGTGATTAAGTAATTGTTGTTTGGAGATGTATATATATATAATTAGACATTTAAAAAAAATTGAAATTAGACCTTTGGTTATATAATGTGAATAGAAAATCAGATCATAACATTTTAAGTGCGGAACATAAATTTTTAATTTTTTTTTAATTTTTTTTTTAAGTCTAAAATACATGACCAAAGATTTTAGTAAGAATTTGAATTTATGTTGATTTTCTTTACAATCTTACAAAAATAAAACTTTTAAAGCTCTACCACCTTAAAGAATTTGGCAAAAGAATACCATTAGAATACAAAGATGTCTACTTGAAATATTAAAGAACTAAAACATAGAGAGCCCTCCAATAGTACACATAATGGAAATCTTATAGCATGTCTCCTCTTACCTCTTATTCAAAGAGCGTGTCCATCAGAAACCATATATATACCCTCATTCCTTCACCATTATCATTCTAATCTACATACAACCATTGCTCATTCACTCCTATCAATTCTAATGTCTTCTTCTTATAGTCCTCTTCTTACAGAACTCTTGTGATCACCATTTCATCACCTATATTGGGTGCCATATACTTCTTTGGTCTCGTGGACATTATTAAAATCTTTCATTCATTCGTTCGTTCAATTCATCGTAAAGATTGTCTGTTGCGCTCTATTATTAGAAACTAACCAGATTTCTAGTTTCAATATGTTAATTTCAGGAGGAATGGATTGTTCGGAATCAGAGTAACCAGAAAAGCCTTTGTCTCTCCCTAGGCACACATATCCGAGATGGATACTGTGTGTGTATATTTGTGCACCTGTTGCCTGCGACACAACACTTCAATAAGTCATTCTGTAAGTGAGAAACAAGAGTTAATGAGCATATAAAACCCTAACATCGACCTATTGCTTTCTAACTAGGATAAGTGTAGCAAATAACATAAAAGCCCTCAGATTATGATAAATACCAGTGACATAAATAACCTAGCATGAAAGATTTAGTTTAAAAACAACTATTTAACTATTTAAGCATGCATATTAGTCTAAAATGAGCATTATAACCATGAAGAAAGTGACTAATGGAGTGTTGCATGAAGCTAGGAAGGAA
>MU225235.1:66233-85912 GCA_018584345.1 Thuja plicata | reverse complement strand
ATTTTCTTTGATATTATGTTCTTCTCTGTGGACCTTTGTGGTCTCTTGAATGTTTCCTTTTTCTTTGTATTCACATGTCGATTAGATTGGACATAGTGATCTTCATATGTAAGTGGATTCTTGAATTGTTGATTTCTTTGTTTGACATCCAAATTGCTTCCAAAAGACTTGGGATGTGTGGATGAATAAGACCGATATGGATGGTGCATATGGATGTGTTGATATGGAGGTTTCAAAGATGCATTTTTTTGTTAATCTTGATAAGAGATAGGATAAATGAATGGAGGGATATGTGGACCCAATATAGATGGAAGGTTTGAAGCTTTCCGCTTTTGAACATATGGACCAAGGATAGATTTGGACGATGGAGAAGGCTGATTCTTTCGTGCAAATGGAGGAATATAAGGTGTGGAATGAGTATCGACATCTTTAGAGTGAGCGTCTCGGCCAAGGTTCTTTTGTTTCAAATTCATCTTTATACCCATAGGCTCATGTGCAACTTTGATAGGAGCCATCTTAACTGGAACCCTTGATACTTGAGGCAACTTATTGTTATGTAAGGGATTTGGAGGAATAATGTCTTTTCGAGGTGGATATGGAGGTTTATATGAAAGATATGATGGAACATGTTGATCTTGACAAGGGTCTTTGTATAATGTAGGAAGAGTACCCTGCTCTTGATTTTCAATAGAATTTTTAGAAGTATTAAGATCTTGCTTTGGAGATGGAGGGCTATGTAGCTCTTGCGATGGAGGAATATCTTCTTGAAGGAAATGAAAAGATACGAGGGGATCATCTTCAAATTGTAGGGATATGGGATCTTCATCAAATGTTGGAGGGGATAGGATAATGTCTTGATCTTAATCATTAGTAAGACTTTTTTCTTTGTTCTTTGTATTATCCGCTTGACATGGATCCATTCCAAAGGAAAAGATAGGAGTTTTAATATTCATGAGGGATTCGTGAAGGATTGCTGGGGAATTATCCAAAATAGGCCTTGAAGTACATGAAAGCTTAGGGTATTTGATCTTAGGAGCATGGAATGTACTTGCTGCAAGATATAGATTAGCTTGGATTTCTTTTAAAGGCATCCCTTGAGGGTAGACATAGTTATCATGAAAAGCATTAGGATCTTTATGTGACGGATGATATTTGGATATCCTTGAAGCTTTGTCGGATGGAGAAATAGTGGAAGAAGTAGAAGTAGCATGTAGCTCATTTCTAGACATAGGTTCATGATTTTGATCATGCTTGGGATTGGTATCTTCATTTGATAATTCATGACTATCTTCAACTTTGATTATGGCATCATCAATTAGATCTTGGATTTCGTGTTTTAACTCCATGCAATGTGAGGTTTTATGCTCATTATTCTGATGATAGGCACAGTAAGTACTCACAAATGACATTCCACATGAGGTGGTTTGAGGCAATGTGATGAGATTGTTTTTAAGAAGCTTTGCCAGCATTGTTTCATAAGGTTGTCTCAAAGGAGTAAATGCTCTATCCCTTGGATATGTAGATCCACTTGAACTCTCCAAAGAGATGTTGGATTCAAGATTATGAGGACATTGATCAAAGATAGGATTGACATGATTTTGTGAAATAATCTCTTGATCAAAAATAGGACTACCATGATTAGGTCTCTTCTTAGTTGAAGAATGTGAAGACATGTGTGGCTTGTGATCATAGAGAAGAGGAAAGATCGATCTTAGTGAAGACCCCTTTGATGAGGTATCTTTTTCTTTATTTAAGTCTTGAATTTTAGATTGCAAAGCTTGTATTTTCTTAGATAGGGTCTTAATGAGAATTTCTTCTTCCTTGTAATTAAGACCATAGGATTCATCCCATTTGTTTTCAGTCATCGTAAGATTATTTTGATCAAAGTCTTGGAATGGTGTCAAAAGGATTTCTGAATTGTCCCCAAATGTGTGAGTTTGGGTTTGATGTTTCAAAGTGATTGATTCCAGCGTCAGAGGGTTAGAATGCCCTGATAGTGAGCTGGGAACCAATGAGAGATGATTGTTTGAAGTAAGTGACTCCAGTGTTAGAGGGTGTTAGAGTGCCCTGATAGTGAGCTGGGAATCAATTTTTTGGTAGAAAGCGGGTAGACCACATGATTTGGGACCAATTGAGAAGATCCAAAAGGACATGCAAGGTAGACTTATAAGCAAGGTGTAAGACAGTGACAGATGGACCAGTAAAAACAACAAGACCAGAATGAAGAGCCAAAAGGGTATCCAAAAGTACTAAATGCTTCTGAGAAACAAGTATGCAAGTGCCCACTGTCCTAGATGCGAACCTCTAGATGCGACACTATGCTTTCCCAGATGCAAGCCAGCATCCCGGATGCGAGCTTCGATGTCTCGGATGCTATGCATAAATTACCAAATGCGAGCTAGCATCCCGGATGCAATGCAAAAATTACCAGATGCGAGCCAGCATCCCGGATGCGAGCCTCTAATGTTCTGTCATGTTTTGCTTGTTTTGAAAAATTTGTTTTGGAAGTACGTGAAGCTCATCTGATTGTAGTTTTGCATTCTGAGGTTTGTTAGTGAATGAAAACACGTGCGTTGATCCAGGATTGAAATTTGTTATTTGTTTAAAGGAGTTTATCTTTTTAGTGATTTTGCAAGCACGTCAAACAGATTTGCATTGTTAGGAGGGTGAAACAGACACTCATCTTTTTCCTATTCTCTAGGTGGAGGATGAAAATCTTTGCTCGTTGTCTCAGGTACACACTCAAATGTTAATCAAAATACAGCCATCACCAAGCACGCAATGGCTCCAGTCATGATGTTGTATTAGCCGACTCCAAATGCAAGTGAGGGCACAATATGACGAGTGTCTTGGGGCAATTACTTTTTGCCTTGCACAAAGATTATCACCCTTTCGAGGGTGAATTAGGAATTCTTTCAGTTGAAGTTGTTGTAGATTATTGGGCAATCTGTTCAAAATTGTCCCCCATAGAATTTCACAAGGCAAAATTCAGGCGTATAGCCCTATGAGTACTTGAATGTATGTAGTCTCGCAAGCAAGATTCAAGCGGCTCCGCTCTACATACACCCAAGCATGTTCAAGGAATGATGTCGAAATTTCATGAACAAAACCGGCTTCGTCTTCCGAAGCTTTAGCCTACGAGGAAGCAACTATTTATAGTGAGTTGGAAGGGTTGGCGTAAAACCTGTCCTCACTTGGGTCGTTCTCGAAAGATTTTTTCCTCAACTGGCAGGCCCTCTACTGTTAAATAAACGCACAAAGGATTGGCGAGCTTTGGATGTCTGGATTTATGATTCTTCCGAAGAAGAAGAGCATACTCTCCTAATCTAAGTCATTTTCTCCCAAAACATAATCAAGCAAAATGGTTCTTTCCCTCAAGCAATGTTGTGCCTGATTTAGATGTTCCTATTTTAAAGAAAACAAGATTGCTTGAAAATAGATTTGCCTTGTTCAATTAACCACAATGTTTAGTGAGTTTGCTTGTTCAATTTCTGTGTCCCAAAAATGAATTAAACAGTTGAGCTTGTTCTTTAATCTACAAGATTTAGTGATTTGTGTTGTTCATTTATTGATCCAAAAAAGAATTAGATGATGTGTTTGCTTGTTCAATTAACTCCATATTCCGTTCAACACATAAACTGATGTGTGAGTTTCTGATTTTCCTTAAAAGGAAAATAGCATAATCCTCTAGTCAGTTTAGTGATAGATTGGAATATGTATCTTAATTTTGAAAGCAAGTAAATAGAGGTCAAAATGGGAGTTGGGCAACATGAAAAACTAAGTTAGTATTTGTTTATTTCAACTCCCACAAAAACCTTCAAGAATCATCTGCAAACACCTGTTCGGTTGCAAGATATCAAAAACACTTGTCAAAATGTTAGAGTTAGGCAAACGGAGTGTGCAAACTTTTTAACCAGATGCAAGCCTAAAAAATCACTGAATGCGATACAGTATACTGTATGCGAGCTTTCTTACCAGATGCGACAGTATGCTCCCCAAATGCGAGCCTAAACTGAAAACGATCCAGGAAATCTCAGATGCGGGCCTCATTTACTGCGGTGCGAGGGCATATCCCGGATGCGATCCAGAATGGTCAAAAACGAGCCTGTAACAGAATTCTAGGCATGCAAATTAGTGAAAAAGTGATACAAAATGAGGCCAAGTTGGAAATCGTGCCCCACGGTGAGCGCCAGAAATGTGTGTATATTTGTGCACCTGTTGCCTACGACACAACACTTTAATAAGTCATTCTGTTAGTGAGAAACAAGGGTTAATGAGCATATAAAACCCTAACATCGACCTATTGCTTTCTAACTAGGATGAGTGTAGCAAATAACATAAAAGCCCTCAGATTATGCTAAATACCAGTGACAAACAACCTAGCATGAAAGATTTAGTTTAAAAACAACTATTTAACTATTTAAGCATGCATATTAGTCTAAAATGAGCATTATAACTATGAAGAAAGTGACTAATGGAGTGTTGCATGAAGCTAGGAAGGAAAGGGTAGCATAATAATGCTTTGAGATTCTTTCAAAATCTTGGCATAACAACACTACAATTCAAAATTTGAGGCTTATTATGAGCTCTAAATCTCTTCAATTTATAGAGGAATGGGAGAGAGAGAGAGAGAGAGAGAGAGGGGGGGGGGGTCATTAATGGNATTTGAGGCTTATTATGAGCTCTAAATCTCTTCAATTTATAGAGGAATGGGAGAGAGAGAGAGAGAGAGAGAGAGGGGGGGGGGTTCATTAATGGAGCCCCTAAGGTCATTAATGAGATGTAAGAGTCATTAATGCCTTGGGCATTAATGAAGGATGAGCAAGAGGAAATATCCATTAAGGGTTATTAATGAAAGTTATTTAAGAGATATGAGAGGGTGTAAGACTCAACTTGGCAAGTTGGTCCCTTAGGAAAGTCATGCTTGAGAAAGTTGACTTTCTCAAGTGGGTTGAGTTGTTAATCATTCTTTAATGGAATGTGACAACATTAGGAGGTGGGTTATGGTAGAATTTAGAATTAGGATTAGATTAACAAGGGTGGAATGGGTTGAGATGGATTAGAACCTAGGGTAGAAGTGATTGAAATAGGTTATGTTAGGGTTTAAGGGAATATAAATGAAATGAATTAAACTTATTTAATTTATTTAAAATATAGGAATTAATTATTTAAGTATTATATTATTTTTTAATAATTAAAGGGACTTTAACCATTTTAATTAAATTAAATAGGTTAGGGGAATGGGTTAATTGCAAATGGATAATTGATTTAGGGATTTATTTAATTTCTTTATAATTAAATACTATAGTCATATTTGATTTTGATTTGATTTAAATGATTCGAATTGATTTGAATTGTATGGCTATAATAGTTAATATGATTTAGTGATAAAAATCACCTAGGACATTAAATTTGATTTAAAAATGAATTATGCCAAAGTAACATTGTCATGACTTAATTAGGGGTATGATCACACTTAGGGCAAATAGAGTAGAAGACCAAATTCAGGTGGTTACAGATACGTATCCCATACATCCCATATACAAGTTAGATACTCTATCCATGTGTCCCCAAAAAGCCTTGATTTTCCAATTGTGCCAGATACTATGTGAATCTTGTTAAATTAATTTAAATAAAATTCATTCAACGTTTTTCTATTTCAGCGACCCATTTTTTTTAGGTTATCTTCCGGTGCATCTCTACTATTTTAGCATATTCTAAATTTTTAAATCAACATTAATTATTTATGTAGCAATTATGTGTCTATATTGCTTTTGGAGCAATGAAAATCTCCTCTAATAACTTAGAAAATTGAAAATTGGATTAAATATTTGTGTCTATGGCTTTTATGAATGTCGTATCTTTTATGAATGTCGTATCAGCCCGCCATATCCATATTAGGGGTCTTAAAATGGTCATATCCATATCTGATACCGTATCTCCATATCTGATACCGTATCTGTATTTGTGTCCGTGTCCATGCAACTTTCTCCAAAATTTGTAATGCTCCAGAAACACATATGAATTAGTCATGACCAGCATAAGATGTCGTGTAGCAGCCAAATCACTGTGTAAAAGCAATTATCACAAACACATGGAAAACCATGAATTTTTCTTTTCTGCAACGTTGTTGTAGATGTAATCAAATTAAAATATACTTATTATACAGTCTTCACTATTATCATCACAGAAAGTAAATGACATTTATACAGCCGATGGAGCACTTTTGGAAAATGTTATAACTCCCAACTATGCTGATAAAAAGACGGTCATCAAAATGGAGCCGGAATCCCAGATTTTTTGTAATCAGCATTTTTCTGCAACCAACAGGACGTCTACCATATTCCTCTGCATTTTATTCCAGAAATTTGTTTTCTTTAAACAAATAAACAGAATTATCAAAGCCTGTATTGTCGCCTGTCAAGTAGTTCTGCACCAACAACTGAGATGCTATGAGAAATCAATTTGTCATCCGAAGTTGGCTGATGGTTTCAAATTACTAGTACCCAAGAAAATAACCAATACAATTGCACAATAGAGCCACATTGAATCACCCCAATAATTCTCGGAAGGGTAATAATATAAAAAATAAAATTGTTTGATTTTTTCATACAGCCAAAATACATCTTGTGAAAAAAGTGCCCACTGGACTTTTGCTCAACATAGCACTAAACATGGGACTTCTAAATTTACAGAAGCAAAAATTGTGAGTCGCATCCTCCTTTTGATTACAAAGAAATGCTTTTTTCAGTTAATGGTCTGTCTTCCGTCCTGTGATGAAATAGTTTTGCGATCCCCCTACGCTCACAATCCTGCAACCAAAATATACAAACATATACATAAAATGTATGCAAACCCGTTTGATCAATGACTTTTTCAATAAGGGCATACTTATTTTGGCAGTGTGGAAAAAAACAAGGGGCGAGTATGTTTTTATATGAATTTGTCTTACACAAAAATATGAAATATGAAATATGAACTAAAATTAGGTTTATAGAGACAACTATGACAAAATGTTTCAGCAAACAAAATTGTGACATAAGCAAGCAACATTTTTACTTGTCATCTTTTGGGTTTGTACAAATCTAATACTATTGCTTAATACTTGAGAAACTAGGACACCCTGAAATCTTAAAAGGTGTGGTTCATGAAACAGTTATCAGTAAATGGTGACTATTTCAGCTTAACATGTGAAGGAACTGGAAACCTCATCTAACTTTCAATTTTCTGTTTGATTAAAAAAGCATACGAGGACACCACAGACAATCTCTACTAATCTTCAAAACATCATCGGACCATTGTCATTTCACAACATGACAAGTTTTCTTGAACCTGATGTTAAAATATTGTTCGTTCGTGTTTAATAAACGACGAGACAATCATGATAAATATATCTATGTATAATATTTAAATGTATAATGTATATTAAAATGCTTATAAGTAGAACAATATATATATATATATATAATAAAATGGAGTAATGAAAATATTATTGAATCGACTTAAATGTCATTGTATCGACTTAAGGTCGAACATGATTATCAAAGGAAGTCACGTATCGTGACTGTCATATACGAACAGTCACGATACTATCAGACTGTTAGTATATGACAGTCACGATAGTATCGTGACTGTCGGGTTATGTTAAACATGCCGTTCTTGATTATATTAAACATACCGCTCTTGGCTATATGGTTTATGTAAAGCGATTCACTATGTGAATAAATTGATAATCATATATTATATCGTATGTTAACATGAACAGCCACGACTCATCATATTAATTAATATGGTGAGTCATGTCTGTTCATATTCACATCCTTTAGATTCAATATATATAGTCATTATGTTTTGTAGAATCAATCAATCAACAAGGCAATTGTATTCTACTACAGCCATTCAGTTTTATATCTTATCTTCTGATCCATAATTTCTTAACACCTGAATCATAATGGGGGGGAGTAAATTCTGAATTTGCAGAAGATGTTAGTCCACTTGGACTCTGAATATTCTTTTGGACTAGAGATGCAATGTTTTCTCCAAAACAATGCATACATTGGCAATTTAACATTCATTTCATGAGCTTGTCTCCGGTTCCAAGAGATTGAAGAAGGAAGAAAAGTGAATTGGAAAATGTAGCAAATCAAAAGCACGCAAAATACCAGAATGGTGTGCCTTAAAACAGAACACAACAAATCATATTTATAGAGCACTGACTAACTAGAGAAAATCTGACTTATGTATTGATCCTGGAACACAGATATCTAACTCTCAAATCCATGATTCAATGACTTCGAAATCAAATTCTAGAAACAACTCATTCAGGAGAACACAATTTAGTTATCCATTCACTACTTTCGATGAGAATATAACTGACTTTATGTGCAGAAAATTTGTTTTTATTTCCATATATCTTCACTGTTACAATAAATTTTGACATGACTACTTTTCAACGTTTTAACTTGAAGCAGTTACAGAGATAATATCTTTCACTTATCCTTTTATTAAATCTTCTTACCAAAAGGTTAGACCAGAAAACATTTGTAACGCAGATGGTAAAATAGAATCATGGCAACTTAAGATTCAATTACCTTGAACATATTTAAGCGAAAACGCTTGTCTGGGTTCATCCTCCAAAGCTTTAAATACGTGTAAGCAAAGCTAAGTTGGTCACGTGGAGTGAAACGATCAACTTCATTAAACCAAAGGCATGAAAAGAGATTTGACATTGGGGTATGAGCTCGCATGATAAATGATCCCTCAGGTACATCTGAAATAATCAAACATATAATAAACCAACTCAGCTAAGGCCTTACATTGCTGAAATGTCAAATTGCAACTACTTGCAACAATTTTTGAATGATATAAAACAATATACATACGACTTGGAAGGAGCTTGTTCGGATCTGTGGAATTAAATCTTGTAAGACCATCAGATTGGTAATATGCAAACTGTTCATCAATGATAGTGTGATTAAACTTATTCAGCTTCTTGTTTTGAACCACCTCCTCCCACACACAGTGACGATCATAGTGATTTGAAATAGCATATTCAAATCCTCTACGCCACAGAAAGTATTCCAGTATTTGGAGTGGATCACTTTGGAGTCGCAACTTACTGTCAAGCCATATAGAGTACCTGAAAGGTAAAATGCACCAAATATATAGTAAAGGCTATGTATAATCTCTTCGATATCCCAATTACCATGACTACAAACTATAATTTATGCTAACCAAGAGTGAAACATATTGTGGGGCCAAATGCATAAAACATTCCATTAATTATCTTTTTTTTAAATTAATATTCTAATACATTAAGTAGATCCATGTTCAGCTCTTTCATGCATAACATCTTTCTATCCACACAATAATGAGAAACACTGGTCAAAATTTGATCAAGATATACAGCAATAGGCAATACATCAAATACCTTTGTAAACATATTTCCTTTCAGAAAGATCATCTTATCTTAGGTTGCACAACATAGACTAGAAAAAATCTAAAATTTTGCAGAACGTGATCAAATTAGGGCAATTGCTAACTTCAAGATTGTTGTGGTTTTTCATTCCGAGAACACTTCATTTATAGCAATTGTATTTGTAAAACTATACTCTACCCATTCTAGAGCTAGCATCAATGTTATTTTAAGTTGTCATTTCCCTAATGCAAACCACTGTCCAATATCTCAGTCATGTACTTGCAAGCAGTACAAGCCTTGCAAATACTTGCCAAACAAGTGCTGAAAACTCACCAATAACTCACAAGTCCACAAGAATCAGCTGGTATTAAAAAATACATTTAACCCATTAAAAACAATCAAATTCGTTATTTTTTGCATTGTTCTTCTCATAGGCGGTAAATTTCGCAAGGCAGAACAAAATCAAAAGTGGAAAACATGCAAACAGAACAAACAAACAAAAAAAATTTACAATCAATAGGGTTCATTTTAGGGGAAAACATGGGTTTCTGTTAAATTCGGTCTAGGTTCAACCAAGTTCCTCCAGGATGAACCCATTGATCAAAAAAGGTCTCCTAGTTGACTCCCTAGCCAGATCAAGTAAGAATCTAAACTGTTACAAACCAACCCAAATCTAGGCATGGTAGGGCAAGAAACAGTACCATAGGGGTTTTCTTCAATTTTTTCTATCTTCTTTTGTTTTGCTAGAGTTTCGTTTCTTTTTTCGAACAACAAAATGGCATCTACAAACAAGAGATGTGGCAGCAAGCCTACAGATGTTCCTTGGAAACATGGCACAATAATTAGAAAGCCAGAAATACTAGTATGCAACTATCCTGAAAGGTATTTGAGAGCAGGTATAGATCACCTCAAATATCACCTTGCACAAATTAATAGCCAAAAATATTGCGATAAGTAATGGAATCTCTACGTACTTTTAGCAAGAGATTAATGTTCTCCTTTGATCTTATGATTTACAAACCCAAAGAAAAATACGACAGCAGAGACATTGGCAATTCTAATGAGTTTTATACAGTCAGAATGAGATTAGAGGGACTTTTCATCTTGCAATGGGCCATGAATACAGGTATTTCAAAATCTAAGTAGTAGCAGATCGAGTTTTTTCGTTTCTGTACCATGGAGATGATCTCTACCCTATCCTCATTTCCTATAGGCTTTTAAGTAGGGCACAGTTATTTTAAATTTAAGGGGCAGTAATGTAATATCATTATACTTAATTAAAAAGGTTTTTAAACACTCAATTATAAAAAGTATTTTTAAATACTTTGGTGAAAAAAATTGTATTCAAGGGCCTGTTTTAGAGAGGTTTAAATCGGTGGTGCTTGGCTTCATTTTGGCATCTTGACTTCATTTGACATTTTCACTTTCCAAAATTGAACCTAGTGTCGGTAAGTGTCCAACATATCCCCTCGGGATTCATGACATGGTCTAACAGCCTCCTGTGACATCCTTAACTGGGATGGTAGCGGTTTCCTGATAGATGCATCTTTTGGGAGAAACGGCCAGCTCAACTCTCTTTAAGTGGTATGGGGTCGCAGGTTCAAATCCCCTTGGGTAACGCTGAGGGGGAGATTGTTGGTAAGTGTCCAGCATATCCTCTTGGGATTCGTGACATGGTCTAACAGCCTCCTGTGAGATCCTTAACTGGGATGGTAGCAGTTTCCTGATAGATGCATCTTTTGGGAGAAACGGCCAGCTCACTTTCCTTTACCTAGTGTTGATCTTTGCATATGACAAAGCAAACCTTGGCTGTTTGGAGATATTGGAGGATGAAAACTCTCTTGGATTTCCATTTTCCAGATTTGGGGACAAAAAATTTCATCTCCACCTAGGGCATCTTCACATAGGTGTTGCATTGGAGCTAATTTTGGCAAGTTGTCTTCTAGTTTCAGTTAGTCTGAGAAAACCTACTTAGAGAAACAATCAAGTACTGTATTGTGGTTAAGAAGATTGTGATTAGTGTTGTATGGAATGGTGTTTAAGAGAAGCCAATATGAACAATTGAACCAGAAATAAAATTCAGAAGATAGAAAATCATATAAACTCATTTTGAACGTTATTCATTAAACATTGCTAATCCAATTAAATTGATTTGCCAGATAGGACAACAATACTTCCAAAGAGAATAGACAGAAGAAAGCTTCATCAGTATGTGGCTGAACTCAAGTAGGTATATTCCAAGAAGATATGTTGGTTAGAAAACAGCCCAAAACTACACATATTGGGCACAACTATTAATCCTGACTAACCAACCAACCATTGAAACTAGTCACACAAAAACAGTCAGATAACATATATTTTGCAATTATTTACTTCATTTTTCAAATACAGCGAGCATAACTACTTCCAAGTAGGGTAAGCACATTACATAAACAAAGCATATATTATTCTATAATATAAACTTTGTCAAAAGAAACATGCATATGAGAAAACTCCACAATGATATGATAAAACTCGTACTGATCTCTTGTCCTGAATGCATTATTTTTCCCATATGTAGTATGATGTAATCATAGGGGTATGAAATAATAAGAAAATTTCCTATTAGACTCACCTTAGGAATAGATAATACAACCAAAAACATAATTTCCATATTGTCTTGAGCAGCTGCCTTATCATATTCTCAATCAATGCATACTTCAATGCCAAAAAAAAAGCCACATTTGTACTGGATATTTATTTTCAAATTACTTAGAAAAAGCTTGGAATAAATTGGATCTCTTTTTAAAAAGACACTTTCCAAGGTGTGAAATTTGAAAATTCCACATAAAAATTAAAAAAAATTAATAGGCATGTTTGCTTATAATGTCCTATTCAAGTATGATAGTTTGCTTGCCAGCTAGCTAGCTCATGAAAATAAAAAAAGGTACTGAAATTAGAGAACAATCATTTTATGCTGTGGAAAAGCCTTTAATTCACCAAGAGAAAGTACGCAGACTGCAAGCTAGTTGTCAATATTGTCTTGTATAGAAAAATGTCTTCTTTTCATGTTACCTGGCAGATGGAAAAAGACGATGAGTCAAGAACTTTGGCACCTTCCCACTCCGACGCATATCTGCAAACGGTAAATTTTTAACAACAACTATCCTCCATAAGCCTATATACCCTTTGTCATCAGGATGTCGCCCCTCTGTAGACATTGTATTCAATGTTCTCTCATCAATAAACATCACAAAACACACATTCTTCTTGGATGACTGTGTAACCTGTATCAACGCAAGCATAAATAATTAAATGTGAGTACAAGATGAAAAGCCAATTATTTGGCAAAAGAGGGACTACAAAAAAATCTCAAATTTATGTCTTTTTCCTAGTAGGACGTTGGAACTTACACATTTAGCCTACACGTTACTATATTTTCAGAAAAAAAAAATCAAAATACCAATTATTCTTGAATGAATGACTTATGATCTTCAATGTAGCTGCAAGTGCATGCGTGCTTATTGTGATAACTGCGAACTTGTCCAATGGTTTATATATATATATATAACCTATGTCACAAGGTTCGAGTTCGTGTTCGAATTCGACAACAATAAAATTCGGATGAAGTTCGGAAGGGAAAAAAATGCAACATTAAATTCGCTTTCTAAAAATTTGATTTTTAAAAATATAATTAATAAATCCATAAATATAAAACAATATGACATTAAATTTGAATACATTATAAAAAATTTATAAATTCATTTTAATTGAAATATTATTATTATATAAATAATAAATATATTTTAATTAAAAATCTAATTTAAATATTTTAGAATATGAAATCTACTATATTTTCTAAAAAATAAAAAATAAAAATAAAAATAAAGAATGGACATTGTTTTAATATCAAACATATAAAGATATCACATTTCATTCCACTAAACAAGAATAAAAATAAAAACAAAACTCCTCCGTGAAAACAACACGCCATTGTTGATGCGCGGACTGGAGCCCTTGATAGCATAATGGACGGAGATAGCGAATCAAAGCCGACGGGTATGGGGGTAAATTCAGCCGCCAGTAGCCAATATGGGTGGACATAGTGCGACAGCAAATATGGGGATGTCGTTCATTACTATCAGCCAGTGCAACAATGCGTCACTCGGTAGGGAGATCAAAGAGAGTTCGAAAGGATTCAGAGAGGGATAGGATTGGTTTAGACACAAATTTATCCTCTTTAGTTTGTCTTGTTTGAGTGAACAACGTCTGCACACAAACGACTCAGATTTTTGGGGATGTAAAAAAGATTTCAATCTTATTTAATCTACGTTTGAAGAAACCCAACAAAGCCAACAGAAAATCCCAACCAAAGCGTAAAAACTATGTGAGCCCTTATCCATACGAACATTAGGGCGAACTGGAACGAATTTATAAGATTTTTTTAAAGTTCGCTGAATTTTGAATTTCATCTATGAAATTCGGCGAACCCTGTGACATAGTCTATAACTGAAAGATGGTTATGACCCAAGATACAATGTTGACTTTGCTCCAGGTCCTAGAGTTGAGTGCATAAAAGTTATCTGTGGAAATTTTTTTGTGTCAAGTTGTGTAAGGAAAACATATTACTTAGCATCACCCAGCCTCATGTTCACCACGATCATTCAGTATACCCTTGTATTGAAGGTGCAAGAAGTATAGTGGAAATTATTAATAAAATGAAAGCATAATCACCTCTAATTTAATCTAAAGCAACAGATGCTATGTGAATACAGTTACACAATGCATTTTGTTACTTGTACAACAATAGTATCATAGTTACCAAGAAACAGGGACTAGTGATGGTACAAAAGATGGGAAGGGGTACCAATATCCCAGAATTCAGAAAAAAAGGGAAATGCGCACTTGAAGATGACAAATATTTTTTTTTAAATAGATATATATCTATATCTATTTCTTTTTAAGAACACAATGGCTATAAAACCTCAAGAGAGTATAAAATGCTTAAAATCAAAAACTAAAATTTTTAAGTACTGAACTAATGTTAATGAAAAGAAAAAATTAATTATATTGATGTTTGATAGTCACCATCACGACATAAAAGAGTTAAATTCTACATCATTATCACCTAGAAGTGGCACTTGAGAGCCAGTATTGGAATGTCATTATCTAAAAACATAGTACAGGATTGCTTGGAGATGGTAATCAATTCAATCCTAAGATGCAGGATGCGCATCCTGCAGGCCTGTAACTGGGCACATCCGCAGGCAAGAAAGCAAAAAGTAGAGTAAAAACTCAATAAAAAATTTCTTTTTTTTTTCACTCCTCAACCCTAAAACTTGCAGCCGCTGATAACGATCTTGAACTTGCAACTGCTGAAAATCCAATAGACGACAATTTTTTTGATAATCCTTTTGATGATTGATGAACACTGAATCATGATTCATGAACTACATTTTGTAATTCAGTAATTGTATGATTTTCATTGGAATCGTGAACATAGACATATATGATATCATTGATATGGCTTATTTGAATATTTTTCAACTATCAATTGGCATTTAATATTTTTCTTTAGCATTTGGCATTGATCATTGATGAAGTATCATACTATAAAATGATTTAGCTTTACAATTCTGTATATTTCTCTTATTTTTTTGTGTATGTGTGTGTATGTATAACACACGTACCCAAATGCATCCAAACCCCTATGGAACAAACACGTGAATCTCCTCATATCCTATGATTTTTCTAATGAAAAAAGGAGAAAACTCAAAATACCTTACGGGCTTTACCACATAAAGATATATAACATGTTAAAATTGGCAATAATTAATCATTTTCACCAAAGGATACAAGACTAACAGCAATTTATCTAAAATAGTTATTAATCATTAACATTTCTAACACAGAATTTGTTGGGTTCCATCACAATAGCAAATAATGCAAACAAAAGAAAGATGCAATGCATAAAGGTTTTTGCTGGGGCTAAGTTAGTAAAAGATGGGTAGTCTACCTTTCTTGTTCCCTGTTCTCTACTATTTTCTTGCAAAATACTGTCTTATCCCCATCATAGCAGATAAACGAGATTTAAAATACTAGAAAATTGTCTTATTTAAAAAGACTTCACAATTTTCTGCAAAGCATCGAACCCAAGGAACAGCCCGTGTAAAACAGAATGCCCAGTAAACTCAGTAATAGAGCAGCTATGCCTAGAAATAAAGCATGTGATCTGTATAATAAAACAGCGATACCTAGCACAAAGCAGTGATGCCTAAAAACAAGTAGCGATCTTGTTAAGGAATGATTTCATAAAAGCAATTATTTTTTAGGAGCGGTTATATTGAACAACCATTGGTTAACAAGCAGCGATTTATTTAAGAAGTATAAAGACAATGAAAAGGCACCACTCATCCAAAGAGACATAAACGCAGGAAGAGACGTGTCTAACCCCATTCCAAGGGGGGGGATATAAGTATGCCTAAGGAATTGGCTCCAAGAGGATCATCATGGGCAGCAAGAAGAATATACAAATACTCAGGAACTGGCATCAAGTAAGACAATAATAATAAGTGCACACATCCACTGGAACTATGAGAAACTTCTAACTGTTATGGTGTGATGGGTAGATTCTTATATATAGATGAAATATATATAAAGTTTACATCTGAACATATGAAAATATAATGTTTATATCTGATCATATGCAAATAATGTTTATAATATATATCTATCATATGCAATTAATTGAATATATATATATAGACACACACACACACACACATATATAGAATAAATGAATATTTGAATTTAATATATTATCAATATGGAATTTGTAATAGATGGTCTTGTTGAGGGAATGAAGGGAATGCAAGGAGGGGGAAGGGTGAGATTCCCACTATGTATGCCACCTCATGACGATGGTTAAGGACAATCGGTTAAGGACCACATGAGGCCACCTCAGAATGATGGTTAAGGACCATATGAGGCCAAGGAGGATAAGGTCCAACTTGTGACATAGGGATGAGGGTCAAGGGCACCCTATTGCAGTTTCCCTACTATCACCGCATGGATCAATTATTGAAGTGAATAAGAAAAGGATCTTCAATCATAAAAGGAGGGGTTGACATGATGGGGGGAAAAGGTGTAAAGCCCTCACTAGGTATGCCACCTCATGATGATGGTTAAGGACCATCAATTAAGGACCACATGAGGCTACAAAAGATAAAATCCTGTTGTTGGGGCTAGGGTAGAGGATACTTTGTGCACCTCATCATGTCTTCCAAAGCCAACCTTGTTATGGTTGAGCTCCCATGTAATCATTGAGATTTGTTGTGTAGATCAATATGTATATGTGGCCTAACCCTAGGATTGGATGTTTTTCATGAGTACACCTATATTATTATGATTTATCTAATCTGATGGCAGTTTCCAAAGCAGGCTTCTCCCATTCAATTTCTTGAGTAAGAATTACATATCTAACTACATCTTTCTCTTGTATCATTTTGGATTTATGAATTTAGGTCAAAGTATAAGGTGATCCCAAAAAGGGACATTACAAATACCCACACCCTTTCTCCTTCTCTATTCATTCTAATTGTTCCTTTCAGACTCAACTGAATCACCCAAAAACTGCCATGATATTCTAGGCTCACCACCTGCTTCCTCTCTCCTTCCCTTCTTGCCTCTCATAGTGCCCTCCGTATCCTTTACTTCCTTGGGCAAGTCAAATTCCTGTCAAACCAGATTTTTCTTTTTGATGGCAATAGCAGCAAGTCATGTTGTGGTAAATGGAGTAGCAGGCACTTTCTCACAACAACCTACTGTCCCCTTCCTGCCTTCCCACCCTTGCATTTAATAGTGACTTTTTTTATTATTTATTTTTCTCATTCGACCTTACTATATGACTTCAACATTTGACTAATTATTTACTTCAACAACTTTTATCTAGTAGCTCAATCATGACTAGAATATTTATTTTAGTTTAACACAATCACAGGTGAATGGAGTGCAGAACTGAGGCTTGCACCTTAAACTTTAAACTAAGCTGTTAAACAGACCATCTAAGCCTCTTTTAAATAATATCATTTCATCAATTATTACTTAATTATACTTCTTTATTATGTATGTCTGATATAACCTTCGAGGTGCAAAGTGTCCAAGACAACAAGTTCCTAGCCATTGTGATCAAACAGTCACCACTAACAAACACAAGTACATATGAGATGCTTAAGTTCAGTCAAACCTCAAACCAAGACTCAACATACACCTGGAAGGGTGCATGATTAATCTAGCATTAGAACACTCCCCAATCGAATGACAGAACCTGAATCATCTTGTAAATTACCATTGGTAAATCAATTGGTGTGCCTATCTACAACAAGTTAAAATCAAGTGCACCAACAACCTGGCATAATTTTGGACAATCTTATTGAAAAGTACAGAACATGGCTCTCATGCATTGTGTATTTATTGGAAAGACCATAGGCCCATAAATGATTCAAACCACCATTAAAAATTTAAATTGCTAACTATTTATACAAATTTTCAATCATACTCAGTTGACTGACATGTTAAAACTTAATTGATTAACACAAACTACATACAACTACTTTTCTAATTCCATTAGTCAGGTGATCTCACTGGTAAACTTCATACCAATACAATGATAATTAACAGCTGGACATAATTCCCAATCATTTGTAGCTAAGAAGAACGAACTATAGTTAGATAGAGAAAGCTACACAACTGTCCAAGGAGTAAAGAAGAATTCCATAAAATGCATTTACAGGCACCGAATGTTATATTGAAAGTTTCTATTTTTTGAAGTTATTTCTACTGAGTATAACTAAGTAGGTTGAGCTATTTATCCTAACAGAAAAGGGAAATTTTGTGGAATGACTCTATTTTGACTCGAGTATGGTGAGATTTTAAAAGCTTCACAGTTTGAGTTTGTTGCTGTGTTCAATGGGACTAAAGGCATTAACTAAAGCTATTGCTACATCATTAACTTGGGAAGACTATCAGTAAAATTTAACACAAAAAAAAAAATAGCCTCCACCCTAATGAGATGTATGATAAGAAGAGGTCTTTAGTTCTTGCCAGAGAAATTCCCCTACACAAGGTTACTTTAAATTGAATTTTGATAGTGCTGCAAAACGGAATCCAAACTAAGCAGGTGGAGACAGAGTTATTCAGTATACTATGAGGCTCTTCTAGAAGACTGGAAGTAGCCTGAAAGAGCACATATTTGCATTCCTCAGGTTGACAGAGACTCATAGAATCTTATTTGAAGCAGTTGAAAAGTGCAATATCAGATCAGGTTCTTGATTGTATTAAATCAGGGAAGTGGGCTCTCAAGGCTCTCCCATGCTGTCTGTTAAGTAAATGGGAGTGGACATGTCCTCACATGCAGGGTTAGTCACACAGGGTCCTAGAATGGAGGCTACTTTGATGCTATTCTTAGATAAAGTGGTAACAGGATGGCCCTCATCTAGAGAACATTCCCTTCCCCGTAGAGGAGCCTTCCCCCACCTTCCATTCTACTCTCCCAGCCTCCCCAAAATGACTCAAAAGCGGCTAAAACTGCATTCTAACGAGATTGTAATCTGGTAGTTTCCCCAAGCTATGTTCTTGAATCTATTGTGAATCCTGTTTGTAAGGTTGCTCTAAGCACGTGATGATTAGAGGAAACTCAAAGAAATCATACAAGAAACCCATACAATAGATTCACAAAAGTTGCTTGTAGACTATGTTATTGTGCTCTCCAAAATCATAAAAATTCTAATAATTCCTCAGTCCCAGTTTTCCTCAAAATGTCTCAGGCTCTTAAAACTCGAGTTCCTGTATTCCTTGGAAATGATGCAGGCTCTTCAGACTCATATGGTCCATCCTAGAAATTTCCTGGGAACGATGACGGCAATTACAAGATACTTCTTAAAGGACCCATGCATTTCCAGGCCATTTCTTGGATTACCCACAGCAAGGATCAGCTAAAAGAGTAAAGAAAAATATTTACCTAAATGAATTATAAAACTTTATAAACTATGATCTTTTGAATTAATTACGCCGCAGGCGTTTCTATTTGAGAAAGGCCCAGCATGTTTTACAGATCGATGGCTGGAAGTGGTCGAGAGCCCAATGACTACCATTGGAAGCTTCTCGGCCGTCCATCCTTCATTTTGAAAACTGATGCTGACCGATGCTGATGTTATGAAAACCTGCTTTATGACCTGTCAATTTACATGTCCATTCATTGTTGTTGTCCTGCCCGTCAATCGTG
>MU225235.1:38306-52594 GCA_018584345.1 Thuja plicata | reverse complement strand
CCATAGGTCTGTGGATGTGCGGCTTGTGGATGCTATGTGGATGGATGCTCTGTGGATGCGCTCACTCGGATGTGAGGGCATGCCCTCCGGTGGCTCCCAGGAAGCGCACCACAGGCCTGTGGTGTGCTTCTTGGGAGCCTCTGGAGGGCATCCACATCCGGGGGTGGGGGGAGAGAATCCGGTAGCTGAGGTCTGCGTGAGAATAAAAACATAAGACATTTGGAGTCATGGTTGCGTGTATTTCAAAAAGCCTATATTGTTCATAAATTAGAAAAATATTGTTATTGTCATAATACCACATTAACAATAATTGTCAGATAAAGCTTATAGGAAAATTACTCAGTAAAAGCTTTGCCAATCAACATAGAGCTTCTATAGGGTGAAAAAACAAGAATGTTAGATTTTCTAAAAATTGTTATTGCTCACCCACACTAAATGCTTAGACTAGAGGCCCTTGTGTACTTTGTGAGTTCCCTTGTCTCATGAATATTCCTCAATGAAGCTGAGTTACAGGTCGCAAAGAAATGGCCAGTCATGGAAAATGATCATGGAAATGATGACTTGAGTACTAAAAACTCATCCACAGAGTAAAAAACTCTACAAAAATAAATATATCTAAACGATATTGCATTAGAAATCCTTCCATTGTGTACATCGTTCCAAAATATCAAGAAATGTCCTCAAGGTTACCATTTAAAGTTCCAACAAATTTGGATGTACACCAAAGATGATTCCATTAGAAACTTAGCAGTATTCGATGGAAAATATACTCTTCATATTGAGTATTTAATCTTTGTCAGTGAGTTTGCAAAGCTGAATCATAGTGTCATATCTCCTGTTTAAAATCCTGATTGTAATATTCCCATCCTTTTCACATCAATTTTGTGAAGTATCTAAAAGAGACAAAATTGCAACAATGAATCAAAATGAACATTTCGTGCATGAAGCAAGACTTATTATGATGGTCACCTCAAGGACCTAAGTCAATGGAGTATAAAACAGCAGTTCATGCAAGAAACAATGATAAAGGATATATGGCTCATACGATGAACAGTAACTAAGAAAAAGCAACCGACCATACATGAAGAAGCCTTAAATACTATTGAAAGTAATTACATATTAAATATGACCTGCTTTTTGGATAGGAGAATAACAATAAAGACATCGATGGAGGCATCGTAAGTATCAGCATGACGGTAAATGCATCATACTCCTAAACAACTGATTAATACAGCAGTAGATGACAAGATGAGGGATCTTGCAAACGGCAACTATAGTAAGCAACTTCTTTAATAGCAATGGAAGAACAGCGATTATGTCTCCTTAATTACACAGATTGACTAAGACAAAGAGAAGACATCAGATAAACACCGCGACTACCAATGGCTATCATCGGTTAAATGTTACATGTTACTCTATATCTGCGTAAGTCCTAATCGTTGAAAAGCATATCGACAAAAGCATGAAAAGATATCGACTGCCAAACCTAGTTGTGTGAAGTGATCAATATTGCCAAAGTATCGATGAATACTAATAAGCAGACCACAGAGTATCGATATTGTTATCAGTGATCGAGGAAGCCAACGACTGATGCCATTCACAAACTGAATTATGGCATAGCGGATGTTAAAAGATAAGGTCTAGTAATAGTCGATAAGAGATAGATGGGAGTTAACAAGTTACAACGATTAAGATTAATAATAGTATCTGTGACTTGGTTTATGCAAAACTGTAAGTTAAGAGTTTACGTGATCAGTGTTGGAAAAGAACTGACTAATTTATGATTAGTCAAAACCATCAAGCAGCATGAGATCTGCAATCTGAAGATGAAAAGAATATGATTAGCATACAGACTAATCAATAACAAATCATTTATATTTAGATACTTAATGCCAGTGTCTATTACTTGGGAAGACAATTGATTAAATTAGTTATCCAATTATAAAATGAAAAGGTGTGATAAGTATACAAAGAGGAAGCATTAATGAATAGACATTAGACAAGTCTTTTCGCATCATGCCTCATCATTCTTAACATAAGATATAAGAAGACAATCGTCACCACTCAAATCAAGGATGGAAGGAGGAGAATTTTTTATAATTGGTTCTCATCAAAGGAGATAGATCACATTATATTGCTGGCAAGCACATCTTGTGACAGTAAATTAGTATGCTGCAACTTATCTATAAATTAAATACTGGATCTACAGAATATTACATCTGAATTCTATTAGGAATAAGGAACCAATATATGGTGGCATATACATATATGTGTGTGTGTGTGAGAGAGAGAGAGAGAGACCATATATATATATATATATATATATATAGCATTTATATCTGTTAATAATAGTGAAATCAGAATTATATCAGTGACGTGGTATTTTACTTATATTATATATATATATATATAGTTGCACGGAGACAGGGGTACTTGGGTACTTCAGAGACAGGTACGGGTATCAGTACGGCTATCTTTTCAAAATAGGAGATGGGGGAGACATCAATTTTTTTTTAATATAATTTGATAATTTATAGAAAATCTGAAAATATGATAACATTGAGTTTTCAAAACAAGAATGGTGATAAAATTTACTGTCAAACATTAATTTTGAAGATTAAGTACACAAATTGAAATGTCATACAATCATTGAATCAAAGTTTCAAACTGATTGGTGATTACATATTGAAATAAGCTTGATAAACAGCAAGCTGATATGCAAACAAAAATCAGAAATCTTACTTAAGGTCCTTAGCTATGATGCTCTCCACAGAGTACCCAGTACACGTCCCAAGGGTATGGGTACGAATACCCATGCAACTATAATATATATATATATATATAATCACTCGCTATTGCGCCTTAAGAGGATAGGTTGGTTTTGTTAGGGAGAGGTGGAGTAATTCCTGCCAAGGTAGGTGAATTCCAAAATGGGTTATGCACAGGGTTCTGAAGCCTTGAGGGAGCCTACTTGTAGATTGGTTTCCAGGCGCCCTATGACAAGTAATTCCCCATCCTCCTTAGGGTTGATGATTAGGAGAGAAGTAAGGAGTTGGGGTTTAAGTATGTTAACTGTTAAATGTATTATGAAACATTAACTATTTATAAATTTAATCTGACTTAAATGCATAGTGATGTTTGTTAATCATTGGGAATTTGCAACCCCTAGTAGAAAACATTACAGAGACTATGTAAATTGCCATTTCCAAGCGCAATCCAAACCCTAGTTGGGAATTTAGGGTAAATCAAGTAAGTCCCAATGGAGGACATTACACATAGGGAAAAGGGAAAGTCCCATGGCTTTAGATATGTAAAAATTCCAGATGAAAACATATTGTAAACCAAGTTTGGACAACATAAAGTGGCAACAAACCACTTTTGCCTGTGTTTATGGAGAAAATGAAAATGGATGAGAAGCAATTTGTAGGTGGTGGGACCAGTAGCATTGGTCGGGGTGCTCATGAGACAGAATTAACTGCTTCAGGAGTGATGGAAGATTTAAAATGGCATACAAATAGTAGTTGACGTTGGGAGATTGGAAGGAATCAGCAAAAATAAGGAACATGTTTGTGTTCCTCAGATGTCATATAGAAATCGCATGAGATAAGGCCTTCCACGGTATGTGTTTGCTTTATTGCAAACTCTTTTTCACTTAACTGAACTGATCATGTGAAATTTTTTTACCCAAGAAACCCACTGAAGAAGAATTCATTGAGAACTACTTTCTTTCTGACAATAATAATGCCTCTGTTCTGGCAGTCCATCTCCCACAAAGTGAATGACATTTCAGTATTTGTTACTATTCAGCATTATATAAAGTTATTTTATCCAAAAATGCTAGCAAAGGGGGCTAATCTCAGGTGTGAGAATTTCAGGCCTTGTTCAGACTATGTGATTGTTACCATTATCACCAATTAAGTTGATGTTGCAATTTTTTCCCAAAAAACATATGAGCCTTAGGTAGCAATTTTATCATGCAACACATTCTGATTGAACCAGATTAGTCAATTGTTAAAGTTCATGATCAGATTGAATGACTTTTAATTTTCTTTATTTTGTATATTAACTAATATAGATCTCTTCTTCTTTTCAGGTATGCAGCGAATAAAAGACTTTGAAATTCACAAATGATATTTCACTTTAATAATGCACAATGAGAATGTGGAAGTATTATAAAACAAATGCTGATAGATGTATTTCCAGATTTACTTGCTGATTGAATATGAGAAGACTTGCATTATGTGGTATATGCTTATCTTCGATCAATCAACAAATGAACATAAATATAGGAGACATGATAGTATAGAGGCATGTCTCCTCAAGGAGACATGACTCTATATTATCATGTCTCTTCACAACATTATTTTCTGTTAGTAACCAATAATGCTAATCGGCATTTAGCAACTCAAACAATGCATAGTGAAGGGGCACCCGATCATAACATAGATCGCAGCACTTCATATTATGTAGCAACCGATACTTGATCGGTATGTTAAGCAATAACAAATCGGTATTGATACTAACCGATACAAATCGGTAACCGATTCAAAGCAATCTTGATCGGTATTATTATTAACCGATATAAACAAAACAATATCGATCGGTATTCTTAACTGATATAAACAAACAATATCGATCGGTATTATTAACCGATATAAACAAATGTAAATCGGCAAAACCGATATACATCGATTCTTCCATGGATCGATGGTCATAAGATAATTCATTTGTTTATGTGATGTTAATCGATCTGAGATGTTAATATTATGAGAAGATCTAAAATGTTTATCAAATACAAATATATATATATATATATATAATAGTATCTATTATTATTATTATATATATGTTGCTATATATACATATAACATAGTTCGGTCTTTTCTCATAATATTAATATCTCACTCATTTTATCTGATCGAAGCTACAAACATCAACACTCCCTCTTAGCTAGGGAAAAAATCCATCAAGATGCAAATCACAATAAATCCATTAATTGTGAAAGAGAGGAGATATCACCTCACCGTGATATCAGGAGATATGGTATATGCAAGAATATCAAGTCACATGATATTCACCATAGCTCACAAATATCCATGGTATGTGCACTGACATTACGTCTCATGATGTCTACCATATGGATATCGAATCATGGTATATCCATGGATATTATGTCACATAATATCCACCATGATGATCTCTAAATCATCTATGGATTGTTTAACGATATCAACCTTATGATATCTATCGCGATGTCTAAGAGATCCTAACCATCATGACATTTCCACGGATATCAAGTCATGTGATATCCATCATGATAGAGAGATTGAATATTGCAAAGTCGTCACATGACAACATTTATTTACAAGTATACATTGTCGAAAAGTCATCACCTTTCTTCAATGTACACAGGAGGGGCCCATTAAGCCATGGAGTCACACACATGACAAACAAAAGAGTTTATACATTAAACATCTTTTATATATTAGTACAAATAGAGATACAATTTAGACTCAATCTCAAATTACATTATCATCCATACCAAGTTTATCTCGAAAGTGTTCAACTTTTGTCCTGGAGAGAGGCTTGGTGAGGATGTCTACAGTTTATTCACATGTACTAATATACTGCAACTGGATCACATTCCTTTCTACCATGTCTCTAACATAGTGATAAGGAATATCAATATGCTTGGACCTGTCGTGGAACACTGGATTCACGGAGAGCTTGATACAACTCTGATTGTCACAATGTATGACAGTGGTTCCAAAGGTTGTCCAAACAATCCTACTAGGAGCTTTCTGAGCAACACAACTTCTCTGGCACTCGTGAAGGCAGCAATGTATTCTGCTTCAGTAGAACTCTGCGCAACAGATGATTGCTTTCTGCTAATCCAAGATATCATTGTTGATCCCAAGCTGAAACAACATCCTAATGTGCTTTTTCTGTCTACTACACTTCCAGCCCAATCTGAATCTGTGTAGCCATGAAGATCAAGTTTCACTCGGTCATATTTGAGACCAAATCCAATGGTTCCTCGAAGATACCTCAAGATTTGTTTTGGTGCAACAAGGTGTATCTCTTTCGGTTCACACATGAACTGACTGAGTGCATTCACAGCATAACAAATATTAGGTCTAGTGTTAACCAAGTACATCGGGGATCCAATAATCTATCTATAGAGTGTAGGATCTGGAAATTTTGAGTCCACTGCGGCTTCCTTCAATTTATGCAAGTTTCTTTCCATAGGTGTGGACATTGGTCTACATTCCAACATTCCAAACCTCTTCAGAATATCAACTGTATACTTTCCTTGACTCGGAGTGATGTAATTTGTATGCTGCCAGATTTCTAGGCAAGGAAAATTGTGGAGGATTCCCAAGTCCTTCATTTCAAAATCTGAAGCTAATTCTTCTTTGCATTGAGTGATTAAGTGATCCTCTCCTGTGATTAGTAAGTCGTCAACATATAATACAAGAATTACCATGTGACCATTTGTTACCTTGAAGTAAAGGTTGGGATCTGCATCATTTTTGGAGAAACCTAATCCCAGGAGGTAGTGATCAATTCTTTCATACCAAGCTCGGGGAGCTTGCTTTAACCCATACAATGCCTTCTTTAGCCTACAGACGTGAGATTCTGCATTGTGAATGATGAAACCTTCTAGCTATTCAAGATATACTTCCTCTTCAATGGTACCACTCAGAAAAGTTGTCTTCACATCCATCTGGTGAATTTTCCACCCCTTTGATGCGGCAATGGCAATAATTGCTCTGACGGATGTATATCGTGCAACTAGTGCAAAGGTTTCTTCATAGTCAATGCCTTCTTTCTGTGAGAACCCCCTGGCCACAAATTTGGCTTTGTGTTTCTCAATGTTGCCATCTACTGCATGCTTTATCTTAAATAGCCATTTGGGTGATACCACTGACTTGTCCTTAGGTCTAGACACAATGTCCCATACATCATTCTTAATGGTGGATTGATACTCTTCTGTCATGGCATCTTTCCACACATGTTTTAGAGCTTCTTCAACATTTTCAGGTTCTGCATTTATAATCTCACTCATTAATGCCGCATAGTTAGAAAATTTGTGAGGTATTTTGCTCTCTCGAAAGGTTTCTTTTGGAGCTGCAAAGTTTTCGGCTTCCTGGGTTACTTTTATGGCCCAAAGAGGTCTCTTTAGGTTTGTATTGAATGGTTCTTCTAATGGGGTGATGTGATCATCATTTACTACTTCAGATGGGGTCTCCCTCTGAACCTCAGTAGCAGGATCCTCTTCCATGATTTTAGGAGGATCTTGATTTTCTAACTCAAGGGAGCTTAAAGATCTTTTGAAGGCAATGTCTTCTTGAAATGTTACATCTCTACCAAGTTCAATGTGTCTTTGACCAAGTATGTAGATTCTATAAGCCTTAGAGGTTTCACTATACCCCACAAATATTCCCTTCTTTCTAGAAGGTTCTAGTTTGGTCCTTTTTTCTTTAGGCACATAAATGTATACAGGACAACCAAAGATTCTTAAGAGGCTGATGTCATGTTTTATACCTGAGAAGACTTCTTCTGGAGTTTTGTTGTCTAGGAGTGAGTGAGGACATCTATTTTGGATGTAGACGGTTGTTTGAGAGGCTTCAGCCCAAAATGAGATTTCCATGTTTTGATCAAACATCATGGCTTTAGCAGCCTCTACTATGGTCTTGTTCTTTCTTTCAGCTACTCTATTTTGTTGAGGGTTGTAGGGTACAGTGAACTCCCTCTTAATCCAAGCATTTACACAAAAATCTTTAAATACATCAGAAGTATATTCCCCCCCCCCCATTGTCTGTTCTAAGTGTTTTGATTTTCTTCCCTGACAAGTTTTCTACAAGAGCCTTAAATTCCTTAAATCTCAAAAGAATTTCTTCAGACTCCTTATTTTTTAGAAAATAAATCCAAGTCTTTCGGGAGAAGTCATCAACAAATGTTACATAGTACAAAAATCCCCCAATAGAGGGTATAGACATGGGTCCACATAAATCTGAATGAATGAGTTCTAATACATTATTGCTTTTACTAGAACTATTATGAAAAGTTCCTTTAGTATTCTTACCTAGGGCACAGCCCTTGCAGGTTCCTTCATGGTTGTGATTCAACTTAGGGATAGCATTCACTATCTTCTCTACGGAGGGTAGAGCCCGAAAGTGAAGGTGATTCAACTTAGGGATAGCATTCACTATCTTCTCTACGGAGGGTAGAGCCCGAAAGTGAGGGTGTCCTAGCTTATGTGCCAAACCTCATTTGAGCTTGAACTTTCATGAATGAAAGCTTGAGAAGGGGCAGTCCTTAACTTGAAGAGGGATCCATGCCTAACTCCTATAAATAGAGCCTTCTTAATGGTGGAGTTCTTTGGCCATGCCAAAACCTTTCCTTCCATAAAGGTTATTTTGTATCCTTTATCTTCAAGTGTTGAGATAGACACAAGGTTCCTCTTTATTCCTGGTACGAACAGAACCCCAGTGAGCTGAAGTGATATGCCCGATTTTAGATATGTGGTACAAGTTCCAACCCCTTTAACAGGGTAGTTGGAGTCATCTCCGATAGTCACCTCCTCATCAGAATTTTCCTCAAGAGTATCCAGGTGTTCTCTGTATCCTGTGATATGGCGGGATGCTCCACTATCAATCACCCAAGTGTTAGAGTTGTTGGATGTTTGACTTGAAAAGGCTGAATAGAATACATACTTCTCAGGGTATTCTTTTGGGCTAGTCTTTCCAACTTTAGCAAAGGTGGCTTGTTGTCTTAGTCTGTCTGGATACTTCTGGGCATAATGTCCATATTGATCACATCTGAAGCATTGTACTTGTGATATGTCTCTTCTCTTCTTGGAGGGGCCTTTCCTGTTTGAACCCTTCTCATTCTTCCTTTTGAAGTTTCTCTTCTTCCCCTTGTGGGATTTGGAGTATAATACATGGATGTTCTCATTTGTTGTGTCTGGATTTATTCCTCTAGTGATTAGCCGTGATTCCTCTTGAATACAATCCATTTTTAGTCTATCAAATTTTGGGAATTTGGAACGTGCACTTATTCCTTGTATAAGGACTCCCAAGATTTTGGTAGACCATTTAGGGCTATCATTACAATTTCTTTGTTGTCTACTTGATGCCCTATGGTGGACAATTGGTCCCTTACTTTGGTGATCCTCATTAAGTAGGACGTAATAGTTTCTCCTTTATTCATTTTCATGTGATGAAGTTGATTCTTCAAGGTGAGTGCTCTGCTAGTGTTGTTTATTTCATACATGTTTGCTATGGCTTTAAAGATGTGGTATGCAGTATCATATTGAGAGATAATTGGAACTAAGTGATCCCTAACTACATCCACTAAGATCTTTATAGCCTTTCCATTATTTTTATTCCATTGAATTTTCTCATCATTGTCATCTAGTTTTGGTATGTTTTCCCTTACATATGAGTCTAGTTCATTTTCTCTTAAGGTGAGCATGATTCAAAATTTCCATGAGACAAAGTTAGAAGCTCCCTCAAGACAATCCTCGAATCTAACTCCACTTGCTATTATGCAGAGAGGAATGTGATTTTACAAAGTTTATAGTTTTAATCAATTTGCTATCTTCAATCTAATCGGATCTTCCTTAGCCTAGAGCTCTGATACCATGTTAAAGTTCATGATCAGATTGAATGACTTTTAATTTTCTTTATTGTATATTAACTAATATAGATCTTTTCTTCTTTTCAGGTATGCAGCAAATAAAAGACTTTGAAATTCACAAATGATATTTCACTTTAATAATGCACAATGAGAATGTGGAAGTATTATAAAACAAGTGCTGATAGATGTATTTCCAGATTTACTTGCTGATTGAATATGAGAAGACTTGCATTCAATGTTGTATATGCTCATCTTCGATCAATCAACAAATGAATATAAATATAGGAAACATGATAGTATAGAGGCATGTCTCCTCAAGGAGAGATGACTCTATATTATCATGTCTCTTCACAACATTATTTGCTGTTAGTAACCAATAATGTTAATCGGCATTTAGCAACTCAAACAATGCATAGTGAAGGGGCACCCGATAACACAAGGCACCCAATCATAACATAGATTGCAGCACTTCATATTATGTAGCAACCGATACTTGATCGGTATGTTAAGCAATAACAAATCGGTATTGATACTAAACGATACAAATCGGTAACCGATTCAAAGCAATCTCGATCAGTATTATTATTAACCGATATAAACAAACAATATCGATCGGTATTATTAACCGATATAAACAAACAATATCGATCGGTATTATTAACCGATATAAACAAAGGTAAATTGGCAAAACCGATATACATTGATTCTTCCATGGATCGATGGTCATAAGATAATTCATTTGTTTATGTGATGTTAATCGATCTGAGATGTTATAATTATGAGAAAATCTAAAATGTTTATCAAATACAAATATATAATATATATATATAATAATATCTATTATTATTATTATATATATGTTGATATATATACATATAACATAGTTTGGTCTTTTCTCATAATATTAATATCTCACTCATTTTATCTGATCAAAGCTGCAAACATCAACATCGATAACATTGTCACTATCTCAATGATATTTAAATATTACAGACATAACAGTCAAGAGGAGATCTATCCTTTTTCAAATTATATGGACAAGAAAACCAAAGGCTACTAATGTAAAACATGCAGTTATAACCTACATCTTCCTTATTTACTAATATGAAAAAAAAAACATGGCCAGCACGATAATCTTTTTCAAGCATCAAAACATGAAGAGCATTTAAACTAAAAAACTTACTTGAATGCTTATGACTTTTAGTTTGTCTTTTCAAGCTTGACTTCTTTTTATCACTATGTGTTTTCCTAGAAGAATCCTCCAACTGAGGATTAATTACTATGGTTCCCTTCACTTTATCTTGATGAAAACCACGTAACAATAGAGTAGATTCCTTTTTAAAATGATTGTCAAGAACTCTATTTTGCCCAACTTGAGGATCTTTTAAGCTCATCTTCTTTCCATCTGTGTTCTTATCATTCTCAATTGTATCCTTCTGATCATAATGCCTTGCCTTCTCACTCAGCTTGTCTGCAATCTTATGAATATCTTGTTCATTGCTGAGAACCTCAGTTTCTTCAGCACGCAAATCATCATCATCGAATCCATCATCGTACTCATCATCTAAATCAACCTGTTCTTGTGTTGAATCACCCTTTGTATTTCTACTCCCACTATGCCTGTTATCACCTGACAGGTCCTTTCTCTCTTTCCCTCCATTGGCAGTTCCAACTTTGCCAAGCTCCTTGTTTAAGCCATCCGTATTTTTTCCCTTTTCTGTTCTATCAACATCAAGCTCATGTTTCAGTGCTGCTTCATATTTTTCTTCATACAATTTGAGTTCGTCTCGCCCTTTTTCATTGTACAGTCCTCCATCCCCAAAATCTTGATTAATTGACATTCTAGTAGACTTGGCATTTTCCTCCTGATGCATTAAATGCTCTGCTTCTATCTTTTCATTTTCTTGTTTATCTTTTCTCCCATAACCTATGTTGTTCCTCTCTTTCTCCTGACTAATTTCATTTTGAGAAGTATTAGAATCCATATTTAAGAAGTCAGAATCATCTTCATTGTACTCTCCATCCCTTCTCCTATCATCTCTATCCCAGTATCTGGAGTCCCGGCCTGAACCTGAAGAGCCCTGACCAAAGTGAAGAATTTTGGAATTTTTATTGCTGTCACTATCAATTGTATCTTCCTTATGTTTTGTCACCCCCTTCTGCTCAGGAAATTCATTGCCTCCTATCATAAAGTCAGATATATATATTCAGTGGAAACATTGTACCAAATCATGTCATCAATAAATTTGAAGTTATACCAATCAAAAAAAAATTTAAGTTATGAACCATAGCTCAGGACACAAATAAAACCACTAGAACTATAAATAATATTCAAATTTTAGTTAAGCTAATGATGTTGATAGAGAGACAATCAATCTCAACAGCGATAAATAAATCAACTATAGGCCATACCCTATCTTAAAACACCCTTAGAAAAGGACTAGTGAACCTAACCTGAGCCAAATTTATCCTCATATGTGGATGTCAAAGAAGGATCTTGTCCTCTTGAATTCCAGAATGAAAAATGAGATGAATGTACCTGCTAAGACAATGAAAATTAAGCAACTGCATACTCTGAAAACCACCCTTCAAAAGCTATCACAAAATTATACACTTCATACATCTTTCCCGTCTATCTACACTGAAATTATATTCTCTATGGCTCTGAGTACACCCAAGAACTACAGGCCTACAAAGCTGAAACCTCAAAAGAAATAATTAGACAATTTTTTTTAATACCTGATAATAAAGGTCTCCATTTTCAGAAGCATGCTGCTCACCTGTAGATTGTGCCAACACAGCTCATCAAAAAGGCATAAAACTGATACTTAAAATGCCAAATAAATAGATTAAAATAGTTTGCAGAAGGGGTATGTAATTTTGAAACTCAGAGCATGAACCCAAGAGAAAACCCCAGAAATGGCATGGCAAGATGTGTTTCTTAAGACGGGTAGAAAAAGCAAACTCAGAATTAAAGAAAAAGAAGTTGATAATCAAAGCCCTGGAACAATAATTCAATTTATGTCTGAAAGAGAGGTTGAAGCATAGTAGAATCCACAGCTAAATCACAGATTCAAAAGAGCAGCATTTGAGTTGGATAAATGTAATGATGAAAAATTGGTAACTAAATGCTGTAGCAAGACTGACAAGATCATACCAGCATCAGGAATCAACCATTCAGACCACAACATTCACTAAATGAACCAGTGAATTGTGTTTATACTTCTGGTTTTTGATGGAAGAAGTCCTTCAAACTACAGAAGCTTATTGAGAATCACCATAACGTTCATATGTTCCATTTTGAAAACACATTAATAGGAACGATGACACAGGACAATCCATGATATGCCACTGGCATTAGCAACAATTTTCTGAGTTCTTCTAAGGAGAAATTTGGATCATTCAAACTCCTGGAAGGACATTAATGAGCATTAATTATGGATCTAGTGTAGTGTATTTGAAGTCTGAATACATGTATCCTCACTAATTCTAATTTGATCATCTTGGGAGCTTCAGCTTCAGCTTTGAAGAATATTTTGTTTAAGACAGTCCTTTGCTCTCCAGTACTCTAATTTTCACAATACTAAAGGATATTATGGCTTCTGTATGACCTGATAAGGCACTTGTTTGATCAGTTTTAGTCTCTCATATTGCCTGATTTTATTGGCATATTTCTTCTTGTCTTAACCATTCGTGGACAGGAAGGTGCAATAATTTTAGCATACCAACCCCAGGGTTTGTCAGGGAATTGGAGTATAGTATGCTGTGACCGAGTATAGTATAGTCGGTGGGATCACAGTCATTCTAGGCATGACCATTCCAGTGGTACACACTGGAGATAGTAAGCTGTGATGTGAGCAATAAGCCTCCCATTAGCTTCTAGATTTTCAAAATTTAAAGATTTCAATTTCAGAATATCATAGATATTTATTTAATATTTTAACATTACTTTTAGAACCAAATCGTCAAAATTATTCACAATCGATTAGACCATAGATGATTCAGAAAAAAACCTTCACAACAATGAATCTGTAAGGTGTGTAACCTAATTGGAGTAGAAGATAAAAAAATATTATCTTTCAGCTTGTGCATGCTAAATGGTGATGACACAGAATTAGATGTAGATATTTACAGATCAACTAATTTCAAAAATTGCATTATATGATATTCAAATCACAGTTACAACATTGAAAAAAAAACTGACAGATAATTAGACCATAATTTAAACATAAAGACACATTCAATATAAAGGATGTCTAAAGCATTTAGACTGGTTGGTGTGGAGGAAAAGATCACGTTTTTTCTAGTTTCTTCAATATATAATGACATTAGGCACAGCTATGACTCATAAAAACATTAAAACCGCTCATAGACAACTATATCATAAATGAAACAAAAGAATGGCTTAAAATGAAGAATATTTAGGCATGTGTTAATCAATGGAGGAAGCAAATCTTCTTTAACTTGCTTACACTAAATGGTGAAATTAAACACATTTCCACAGATTTTTGCAGTAATAACTTAAGACAATATAGTCAAACAAGTGCCTGACAAACAAACAAACATTGAATGAAACCAAAGGTATCTTGGAAATAAAAAATCTGCAAGATGTATAATCCAAATAAATTAAAGGATAAAGTGTG
>MU225235.1:23477-36958 GCA_018584345.1 Thuja plicata | reverse complement strand
TAAAAGACAATATAAGAAACCAAAATTAAATCTTTAAGGTGCTCAACTGAAGTAGAAGATGAATCATAATTTCATTTTAGTTTGCTGACACTAAACAGTGACATTATGCAAAACCACACCATTTGTGCAGTTACAACAAAAAAACCTTAAATCAAAGCTTGACAAAACTAAATAAATTATATAATCTCTTGATATAAAAAATGAAAAGCTATAGAGAGTCTATAAGTTGTGTGCCAAATGAAGTAAATGGCAAGGTACATTTTCTTCCAACTTGTTGATGTTATATAGTGATAGACAAAATTACAAAGATATTTACAATTATAGCCTCCAACCTCAAGCCTAGGCAATCAAAAAAAGCTTGAGAAATAAATAATGAAATAATGGCTTAATGTATTTAACATGAATTCATGGAAATTAGAAAATCTCATAACATGATTCCCAGACACCATGAAAACCTAAAAAATTGATGCATGTTGTCTAGTTAAACTTGTAGCTAGAGAGCTTAAGGAAATGAGCATCTTGATTCCAAAATGATGACAGCAACAGGTCCAAAATAATTCAACCAACTTAAAGGCGCACATATTGTGATCCCAAAAGCACTCTATCATAAATTAAAACACCCCAAAAACCTAATATGCTTAAAATTATATGGAAAACAATTGATAATCTAGAGGTAAAACTATGTATCAAAATTTTAGGGTGATTGATATTTTGGATTAAACTTGCTTACACAATGATGGATCTCAAGCCATTTACACCAAGTTTCCTAGACAAGGATCGTAGGGAATACATTTCTGCTATGGATTTTTGGGAGGCCATTTTTTGGGGATGGCAGGGGATGACCATTGAAAAAAATAGAAAGTTCAAATAGTCATAAAATAACATTAATAAGGCATTCATCATATACATTATAGAGCCTTGAAACAGAAGTTAAGAGCTTAATTGAGATTTCACATGGGAGTCAACACACAAATTAATAAAAAATCATTTCTTTCATTATAATGTGCATATATATTATTTACAATTACAAAAAAAATGCCCAAAGGCCACAATTTACGCTACAAAATCACAAAAACAGCGAAAATTCAAAACCTGGTGGTGCGCCTAATATTCATCTGCTACAACTGCTATTAATGGCCAATGTTTCAAAGAACAAGAATTTTGTCAGTATCTTGGCAGTGTGGACTACCGTCAAAACTTAAATGGATTATAGTTATTTCACTCAAGCACAACCTATGTAACCTATAAGATGATGTGTGCCATTGGCTCTAAGGCAATATTACCCAACACCGCAAAGTTTATGACTCTATCACTTGTCGGATTTGTGCGATTTTAATTCCTCCCTGAAAAGTTTAATTGTATTTAAATAGATCTGAATGTGAAATTTCAATAATCTTTGAAAAAATATTATTATTTTTCCTAGTCAAACATCAAATTTATATATTGTTAATAGCGCATTGTGGGTACAGAAGGAAAATTTTAATGTTATAGCTGTTTATGAGCAAATTCAAATAACTCATTTTGATCCATGTGCAATTTCACAGAAATTGTACTTCTCCATCAGTTCAACATCAACACCTTCCATGCTGCAATATTCCCGTGCACACATTTTTGTGCCAAGATCCATCACACAAGCATGAAGGCTTCTAGCAAAATGGCCTCACACGCATCTACAAAAGCATAGATTCTAATAGCTCTGCATAAACAATTACACATGCACACTCTTTAGCCATGCCACGCAACTTAAAAAAACTGCATTACCTTTGACAACACCATTGCCAACTCCTTTTCCAACATCTCTACCTTGCTCACAACCTACACATGAGCAACACATGCATCTGCACCAATATTTTCATGTCACTCCACACACATCCAACATCCGAGCGCCTCTGATCCACAAGATCTGTTAAGGAATGTAGCTTCGTTCAGATAAAATCATTGTTATTGAATTATCGAGTACACATTGATATATATGTAATAATAATAATATGTATTATAATTATTATATATATCCATATAATTTATATAAGTGGATTATTATCATATTGTGATATATACATATAATTAATATTATGAGAATATAAATAAATTAATATTCATTATTATTAATATAAGTTGATATTTATTATTATTATGAGACATATAATAATAATTATGTATATTAATAATAATTTCTATTTAAATGAATATATAAGTTATATTAATCTTATAGTAACTAATTATTAATAGACATGTCCCTTGAAATGAATAGACATGTCTTCTTGTCTTTGCCTTGTATAAAACCAAGAGATCAATGCATTTGGAAAACATAGAAAAGACAATACAATAATGCCATTACATTTGTAATCGATCTCTAAACTTAACAAGATCATGCCAACCAACTGGCACCATACAATGACAGAGAGAAAAGAGATGCAATGTTGAGCTTTCCCCAAGAAAGGGACCTTCAACTGTCATCCCTAGAAGAATAAAGTAATTATTTGCATCTGAAGATCAAATCTCCCTGATGTCAAAAGTAGCAACTACAAGACATGGACTTCACTCACAAAGTAGTAATTTGTTGACCTTGTCCTCAATGGCTACACTATCCCACGATAGAAAAATCTGCAATGCACAATAGGTACAGTAAACTCTCTACACTATGCAATGCTTCCTTATGCTTGCTTCTATAGCTGTAGTCAAAGCCAAGTGAGAAAGTTCCAAAATTCTTCTCCCTTGATCGTGTACACATGAAATCTCACTCAAGCCACCAATGCTGTCAGGCCAACTCACACTGGTTGCAATCACATATCCTCTATCATTGACTGCAAGAATTTTACAACAATCCACAAAGTGCTACATAGAAGAGTGGCTAGATTCTTTGCTCACTAGTCAACATCAAAAGTAACATCTGTATATATATATATATATATATAATTTACATGTTTTTGTACTAACGAACCCAAACCCCATTTCAAAATTTTGCCGTACTGGCAAACCGGTTCTTCAAACCTGTATCTGAACCCGAACCTGAAACGGCAACTTAGATATTTAACTAAAAATAAAAAGGGGAAATTCAAACATCCTTGTTCAACAATCTGCAATGTGATTAAAATGTAAATTCAAATTAAGACGCAAAGTGTAATCCCAAAAGTCTGTTTTCTTCTTTTACAACTTTAATCCAAAATACTTGCGTTCCAATTATAGGCTGCATGAGCTTAAGTTCTTCAGTTATATGGCTTTAAAAAAAACATTCAGACCTTTTAAATAAGGCATAGAGTGAAAGGGATTCAAACCTCTGTAATGGGGAGAATAATTGCTTCAGAGGAAACTTCAGAGAAGAAATGGTAAAAATTAATAGAAAATCAATGTTTCAGATCACAATTAGTGACAAAATGATGTGTCAAGAATTTCAGAGAATTGAAAACCAAAACAGTGATCCGAGAAGCACAAAATCAAAAAATTCATCCATTCCCATACTCTAGAACACTAATAAATTTAAGGATGGTAAAATCCTGTTAAAATTAATAAAATTAACATTCCACACCACAATTCAAGGTGGAATGATAAGTTGAAAGACCTTAAAAGTTAAAAGTTAAAACTCACACGGCAATCTCAGATGCCTACTTTAAAATACCCTGAAAACCTAAAACACTTTGAATTTAAGAAAATTCTTCTGAAAATTAAAAAATGGCTATAAATAAATTAAGAAAATCAACATTTCAGATAAAATCTTGTGACATAATTATGAAATCTAACCTTGATTCAAAAGAGTCTTATGGAGTGCAGAAACATGATCAAAGTTCATGAAATTCATAAATTCTTAAGAAAAGAAAAACAGGCTTGAAATAAATCAAGAAAATCAACAATTTGGGTTACTATTTGTGACATGAAATGAGATGCATCCTTGATTAAAAAATAAGAGTTAACTGTGGAATCCCAATCAAAAAATAAAAAAATTCTATACAACGTAAAATCCTTGAAAAAAACTTGAGATGTAATGGAAAATATTTAACAAAATAAAAACTGGCTACAAATGTTTTAGATAGATAAGTTCGCATTATAGATAAGCTACTATCCCAAGAGAACTAATTTGGGGGCTCCCCTGTTTGGCGGTTTGTTTGGGAGTGTTGCAAGATCATTACTGTGCACGTCTCCTGGAGGATAGGAAACAGCAGGAAAGCCAGGTTCTGGCTTGACTCTTGGAACAGAGAAGCGGCCTTGGTTGATCTGCTCGATAACCCTCCTTGGATCACATTGCTAGAAATCAGACATGGCTCTACGGTGGCGGATTATGTAGTGGATCGATCCGTCGGGTTTCATTTTGAATGGATCAATCTGAATTGTGAGTACTGGATGGAGGCAGAGAAGCGTAAAGTTTTTCAAATTTTAGACAGCAGAAAGATTGCTCTCTCGAATGAAGAGGATGAGATTATCTGGACTGGGTCCAAATCTGGATGCTATTCTGTCAAATTAGGATTTGAGATCCAAAGAGCTGCTACTGATGAAAAGATGTGGCCTCACAGGCTGTGCTGGGGTAGAATTATTCTCCCGAAGGCTGGAGCTTTCCTGTGGACGGCTATGCACAGGAGGATTGACAGGTGACAGATTAAAAAAAATCGGTGTAATAGGACCCAGTAGCTGCATTTTATGCCAGAGATGTGAGGAAGATACAAATCATCTCCTTCTGAATTGCTGCTGGGCTTCGGCATGCTAGGATTGGTTTATGGATGAGATGGGGTAGAAAACAGCTAGACAAGATGATCTCCTGGCTTTTCTTCAAAGCTGGCCAAATTTGGGGAAATTAGATGCCTGGGGGGACATTTGGACAGTAACCCCGTCCATGATTGTCTGGAATATCTGGAATGAGCGTAATCAGAGGATATTTAAAGAAAAATCCTTGAATCTCACAGAATTGATTAAGAAGATCAAGGATGGGATTTGTGAAAAAGTTAATGCAAATCAGCTTGTTAAAAAATCACAATATTTCTCACAATGGGATAGTAAGATTCAGAAGAAATAGCCTGAATTGAAAATGCAAAATGTAAGGATAGTGCCCAAGAGGTCAGAAAGGAAGGATGTTAAATGGCAGGCCCCTAGAAGAGGGAGGTTTAAATTAAACTTTGACGGTTCAGCTAAAGGGAACCCTGGTCCTGCTGGAGGGGGTTGCATTGTTCGAAATAAGGAATTTGTGTTTGGGCCCTCGCTTTCAGGGTGGGAAATGTCACTAATAATGAAGCAGAGTTAGAGGAACTGGATAAGGACCTAAGACTCTGTCTGGAAAAGCAGATTTTGTCTGTGGCAATAGAAGGGGACCCTCAAGTATGTGTTGATGCAGTTGGGAAAGATCATATTAAAAACTCGAGATTGAAAAGCATTATATCAAGGATCAGGCAGAAATTGGAGAAATTGATGTTTTTTTGAATTTTCTATAACACGTGCATCAGGAAGCAAATGGAGTTGCTAATAGGCCGGTTAGCATAGGAGTGGGTCAGGTGGAATCGGAAAATATTTTCAATTCTGAATGTCTGGATCCTTCTGTCCTAGCGTTAATAAATATAGATAAAGAGTTATCTCGGAGTACAAGGCTGGAGAATAGCTTAGGTGTTGGGTCCATAGAAAGTTAGCTTTTATGGAGCTCAGGCTATTAGAAGGATTCTGAATATGTGTTTTTGACTCTGTTGTATTTGGTGTTTTTCTGATACTTTCAATAGAGGGATCTACCCCCAGAATGGAAGAACTTACCTTCAAAAAAAAAAAACACTAAAGAATTTATTGAAAATAATTTAAGATAAAAATCAGCTATACTTATTAAAGGTCCAAGGATATCAACATTTTGAATCACACTTTGTCATTTGATTATGTGAAGGGCCGTGCAAATGCAGTCAAAGGATTCAAAACACTGCGAAACTTTAAAACGCAATGATCTTTGGAAAACACTAAAGAACATAGAAGCTGGCTAAAACAATTTACAAAAAATCAGGGTTCCAGATTACACTTTGTTATACAGCGATGTGATTCATTGGACAGCTTTGATTTAAGAAAGTATTACAGACTGTGGAAATGCAATCAAAAATTTAAACCACCCTGAAAACGTAAAAACTTGAAGGTTTGTGGACATCATTTAAGAAAATAAAAATTGGCTATAAAAAAAAACAATAGAAGTATAATGATAGGACACAACCTTGATCTTGAGAATGCTTCATGGACTTAACGCTTAAGTGTTTGATGAGCATTGCTTAACACTAAGTTGTGGAAGGCACTTAAAAATAAGAAATGAATATAGGTAAATTTAAAAACATCTACACTTTGGATCGCAAATTGTGAGTCAATGATGTGAAGGAACCTTGATTTAAGAAAACCTTATGAAACATGGGAGCTTGAAGTCCTTAAATAGCATTACTTAACACTTAAAACGCTCAAGAAAATCAAATCTCTGTAAGTAAATTTAAGAAAACCAAATGTTCCAGATAAAAATTTATGACACAATGATGGGCCACAACGTTGGTTAGAAAAAACTTATGGACCGTGGAAGCTCGAACATTTCGGATCACACATTGGGACTTAATGATAGGCTGCGACCTTGGTTTAAGAAAAATATGCATGGGCTGTGGAAGCTTGAAAATTTTGAATCACACTTTATGATGAAAAGATAAGCCATAACTAAGGTTCAAGAAAAAAATATGGATTTTAAAAGCTTAAACGTTTCGCTTTCTGACTCAATTGGCTTGCCGCAACCTTAATTTTAGAAAGTCGTATGGACCATGGAAGCTTGAAGCATTTGATTAACATTGCTTAACAATTAAGTACAAAATAAAGAAACAAAAATTTAAAAGGAAAAAGCCGTAGAGTGAAAGGGATTCGAACCTCTGTCCCCGGACGGATAATTGCCTCCGAGAAGCGTGATGAAAACAAGAGTGCAAATTATGACCAGAAAAACACCAATGGAGCACTGCGAAATCCGCGGCAGGCCAAAGCGGCTGAGCTTCCTGCCGCGATGATTGAGCTTATGCCTCAGCGTATTGTTATTATTGTTAACATTACAATTATTGTTGTTGTTATAATTTCCTCCATTTGCGTTGGCCCTAAATGCAGAAGCAGGCCTCTCCTTATCCACCTGCACAGACCCGTTCCCTTGCCTGTACAGAGCCATACACACTCATTTTACTTATTCTCTACGACAAGCAGCCATTTTCCCTTGTATTTAATTCTCTGATCTAGGGTTTCAGTTTCCTCTGATTCGCCTTGGAGTGCAAAGGTCAAGGGATCGACTCTCCTCGGCCATGCTCTGTTATACTCTCTGTCCTCTGGCGTTATGTGCTTCTATATTTTTTATTTAAATGAAATTGGCGTGCTTTGTTTATTTGGGATGTTGCGAGCGTCGTGATTCCCAAAGTGAAGAAAACTTGCAGGTATGTGAGGCTTTCTAGACAGGAATTGTGTGGGAGAGGGTTTATTTATTTGTCCACCTCAGCGTCTGCGTAATTGTCAGTTGCCTGGCACGTGGTCAGTGTCAGACTCCGACACGTCAGCAGAATGGAACCTTGTCCTCGTCAGCAGATTTTTACTTTTTCAATTGCAAAAAGACGCCTGCATTCGTTATCACCAGCAACCGCTCTCTTTCCACGTCAGCAGATCGGCTAATTTATCCATCGAAATGGTTTACAGTTGGTTGGTGTCATCGTCGTTAACATTGACGTGATGTGTCAGCTTGGCGGCGTTCCGTCAATAAATTAGTCCAATTTGAGAATTCGCCAACAAATTTTTCTATTGAAACAAACCGTCCGTCTTTGTCTCTTCTTTTAGGACAGTTGAATTCTTCCCCCAATAAGATTGCCTTTTGGTGGATTTTAGCTTATTATTATTATTATTTATTATAAGTTATTGATATAAATTTTATAGAGCAAATTATTAGTCAAACTCTTTTTTATTAATGAATAGTGTATATTGGGGTCACGTGATTGCCAACCTTCATATTATTAGATTTGAAAAATTATAATAGTAATAATCATTAAATTATGTTTAATATTTCAACTCTTTAACCATTTCATTATGATGGTGGATCCTAAAGTATGATCTAACATGTCATGATGAAAATATTACATGCAATTTAATCTACAAATTTAAGCAAATCGAATAGTGTATATGTTGATAATAGAAAAGTAATATTTAGATATTCAAATAGTAGGTAGAAATAGCTATATTTGAGAATTCAAATTGTATTATATTTTGAAGCATAAAACGACACAATTATGAAAGGTGGTCGTTAATCAATGAGAGCAATAACAAAGAGGAGAGGAGGTGGGTCCAAGTCATCTGATTTGCTTCGTACAAAAATGAGTTTTGAAGTGTTCATAGAGGTCCCAACTATCATTGTCATCTTTATTAACATCTAGTTTACTTCAATAGCAACTTGAACAAGAGAAATAGCAAGAGCCAACCAAAGGAACTTGTCAGAGTTCAGTCAACCAATAGTCCCACCACTAAAAGCTATGGGAGAAGCAAAATAATAATTAGTGGATTGTGATCATCCTCACTAAATATCGTCATACATGAGAGTTCAAACAATGCTACGGTCTAAAGTATAAAACAACACGGTAATGAAATGTGGTTGCTAAGCAATGAGAGCAACAAAAAAGGGGAGATATAGTGTTCACAAGGGTCCTAACTATCATTATCATCATCTTGTTTACCTTAAATAGTAATTCTACCAAGAGAAATAGCAAGAGCCAACCAAGGAAACTTAACAATTTTGGTGAACCAACAGTCTCACCACCAAAAAGCTAGGGGGGAAACAAAACAACAATTAGTGGGTCATGACCATCCTCACTAGATATTTTATTATTTAATTGATTGATATATGTTTTTTATATATTTGTAATTTAAGATCCCAACTATATGTTATTTGTTTTTTTGGCTTCATTATATGGAGCGGATTCAATTATAGAGAGGTTGTTGATTCTTTTGTAATACCTTTAGTTTGTAATTGGATATGAAATTTTTATTTGGTAAGATTTGAATAAATTTGGCGGGTTATTCTTAAGCCCCACCTAGTTCAATGGTCATAAATTAAATTCTAGACAATAAAAAAGGTATTTATTTACTACCTTTTGATAGAGATAGAATGTAAAATTACTATTAACTATTTGACCCTCAAAAGATGTGACATTTAAATAAGATAAACTTAAAATATTCTTGTAAAATTACTTTTAATATAAACATGATTCTCAAATGTTTTTGACTAAAAAAATATTTATCATTTTTATATAAATAATAATAATAAGATTCACTACAAATCCAAATCTGATTTTGTAATTATCATTAATTAAAAACTTGTCATATTTCTTTTTTTGAATAGTGTACTTTTTATTTAGTATTAAAAAAATCTACCATATTTGGGTTCACCCCGTAGTGCACTAGCTACAAACCGTGTTAAAATGGTGGTGTTGTGTTCAATTCCCATACAGGTCTATTCATCGTATCAACTACACTTCTCAAGGCGGCTTTGGCAGGCGTGCGAAAAGATCAAGTAGCTATGCGTTGATAGGTTGAGGTGGATGGTCATATGTGTCCTTGGTGAATCAAGGGGTTGGGCTAGTGGGTTGTTGGTGCATCGTGGCTCCCCATATGTTCCACACATACCAGGCTAGTTGTTCTCGCTAGCATATAGGAGGGATAAGTTTGGTCAACGCAGGTCGAGTGATAAGGTGATGGAGGGATAAGGTGTTGCGTAGACTTGAAAAGGAGTTATTGCCAGTTCAAGCCAACAGTGAAGTGATAAGGTGGTCTCATGAGTTATAAGGGTGATGGAGTGACAAGGGGTTGGAGAGATAATGAAGGATGGGAGGTATAAGGGTTAGAGTGATAAGGGCTTGGAGTGATAAGGAGAAATATAGAACGAGGATTAACAACACGAGACAAATCAAGGAGGTGTTAAGGACTTAGTAATATTATCATGGGGATGGGGGCCCCAATTGTAGGCCCACTGGTTCAGAGCTCAGTAAAAAATGTTTCACCAATCAAAAAAAAATCTACGATATTCCTTTTCTTTTTAAATATACTTTTATTTAATGTTAACAAAAATGCCTATTCATCAAAATAAAATTCATATTATAAAAATATTAAACATCATGATTTTAATAAATTTAATTTTTAAAATAAAGGTAAACTTAGTCAAGAAAACTTCTAGAACGCTCAAACTAAACATTGTATATTAGCAGCGTAACACATGCTATTTTTCATAATTGGGAAAAAGATTAAAAATCATTGTTTTTTATAATCTGTAACAAACCAAAATGTAGATCACGATCATGGAAAGCCATGTCTCCATCCAGAAAATTTGTTAGTTTTGGCATTAATATTTTAATAGGCAAAAGAAAAAATCTATTTAATAATTTCGTTGACTTTTTGTTGCTATCATTAATCGAAGACATTATATACTAGCAATCGCACCTGAGTGTACAATGGTTACGCCTTTTTTTATATGGTATTTTCATTTTGTTCTATTTTTAATGATTTTCATAATTGTATTATTATAATTTTGAATAGTGATAAGTAGTAACATTAATTTATAATCTTAGTTGCAATAAATTACTCATACATTAATATCTAGTGTGTAATGGGTATGTCGAAGAGGTGGGATGGTCTATAATTTGTGTAGTATAAGATGTGAATTGGTAGGACATTTAGCAAATGGTGTTGTTTGTTTAACAAAGATTTCAGTGGAGAACTGCTAGCTTCAATCAACTATGTATCTACCTACAAGAATATAAACACAACCAAAATTAAACCTCTGAATGAAGAAGATAATTATGGTCAATTACTAACTATCTCATATTATATTTGCAATATGGAAATTGAGCGAGAGAGGAAGTGGGAGAAAGATGAAGATAGTGAGGATGTAGAGATTAATATTGAGTGATAAAGACAAATATAAGGAGATACAAAGAGGGAGAGAGGGAAAGAGATAAAATTGTGGTTTAAAAAAATGTTGATGGACAATTATGACTTTTCCCCCAATTTCTATAGATTTTGTCTAACCACAATTGTATTTCTTTGAGTTTCATGTGTTAGATTTGAAAGGAAGAATAGCGTCCTCTTATAATTCATTCAACACAAGAAGCTTAATCAATCAACATTTTATCGCTAAAAATATGTTCACTTATTTCGGCAACCCCAACCAAAAAAACTTTCCTATCTACTCAATGATCTAAAATGAACCATAATGTGGAGGTTTTATATTCTAAGAAGACTATTATTGTAAATCTTTTTACACAAGTTTACTCAGGCCATGTCTCCATGAAACCAATGCTCAATCTTGTGTACTACATTCACAATGATTACATGCATATAATTTAACAACAATATGCATGCCCACGTCATTTCATAGGTTTGACACTTAATGATCCCCATCCTACATCCCGCTTGCATATTTTATCATGTATCTTTTTCTACCCCTATGTGTCTTTCAAGAAGGTATTTGATTTGAGAAGAAATAAAATCTGAATTTGATCTTTAAAGCATAAGCAATTTATGTTTTGAATATCATATATAATTTTTTAAATAAACAAAAACAAATATGACCCTCACTTTGTATGTCAAAGAGCAACTATGACTTGACGCTTTTTCCCTTTAACTCCTTTTGGAAAACTGAAGTTTCTGTTTGAAGAAAAAGAGGAGTGTTTTAGCTTGGTCGTTCCATCTAAAAAGCATGAACTCTTTTGAATGTTTGGACATGAGTTTGATCGAGCACAATTCTATTAAGTTGTAGCCACTATGGGCACTATTTTAAATTAGTTACACCATCTCAAAATGGTACTTTATCACTTAAAATTTCATTTATCCTTCTTAGTGCAATTTCATGGTATATTTGCCGACTTTGGCATGCTTAAAGTTGCAATTACTAAATGTTTTCTTACTTGTCACATTTTTACAACCTCTCTACAAATTTAGTCACCATTTTGGGATGACATTACCATAGAAAGGTGCAACTTCCTTTACTTTAAATTGCCTTCTTACTGGTTGCATATTTCCAATCACTCAATCACTTAATTGTCGTTCTATGTTCTCAATACCCCTTTAAAAGTGTGTCATTTTCACTTAAATGAACCTAGTTCTCGTGTTGCACTTTCTCCTACTATCAGCAACTAAGTGGCAGCTTATCCTTAACCTCTACCTCACAAAGTTGAGGTCATGACAGGTGGCTCCCCACCACCTGCTGACCACATTGGGTATGACCACATTTGCAAAATTACATTGCTTGTGCAAAGAAACTGTCAATGGAGAATTGATCTATTCAAAACAATTATGCATTAACAATAATATATTTTAATTGGCAAAGATATTTCTAGAGCCTATATACATTATGTATCACACAAATGTTTAAGCAAGCTGTGAGTTGTAGTTACAAATTTAAATGACTGGAGCTACAGACGCCATGTTTGCTCGCCTGTTGTTTATGATAATCATTCTCTCTTTATTTGCAGGTCACTTTTACAAATCTTCATTTCAAACTTTCCTAAATCTTTACATTTCTAATATTATTTTCACTTAAGTTGATTGATTTGTAGGGAGAGGCGTTGTAGAAAAAGCAAGGGCATTTTTTGTGTTTGGAGACTCCTATGCCGACACAGGAAATGGAAATCCATACAATCAAAGCGTAAACAGGGCATGGAAATGACCATACAGTTTTACCAGGCCTGGATATCCCACAGGCGGATTTTCATCTGGAAAAATACAGACAGATTACTGGGGTAAACTTTGCTTCAATTCACGAATCAAAAAATATTAGGGTTTTAAGCAATATTTGTCTTAATATTATGTGGCTTTAGCGTGTGCAGGGGATATTTTAGGGCTTCCCACTCCCATAGCTTATGAGCTGCTGAAAAGTCATGACTATGAAGAAACTACAAAAAAGATTAGAGGACATCACAACAGTAGCGCAACAGGTGAAGCAGTTGAAAAAGTTAATTGGAGGACATCGCGGGTTTGATTCTCACAAACTCTCGCGGTCTCTAGTTCTTATCTCTGTAGTTTTGAATAGAGTGATGATCAAGTAGCGCACGAAAGGACAACACTTGCATCATCATTTAATGAATCTCATTGAAGTGGTGAAAATCTATCAACGGTGCAAATGACTTCAATGGTAGTCATTCTATCTGCTGGATTTTTGACTGTTAGATTGGAAAATCTTCTCTATCTCTCACTTTATATGTTTCTCGAGCTCTATCACTCTCTATCCCTATATATCTCCCCCTTTCTACCTCTTTCTCTATCACTTTCTACTTTATCTTTATATCTCTCATTCTCTCCTCTTTATATATTTACATCTTCCATATGCACTCTCTCTCTCCTCTATCCCTCCCCCTCTTTCCTCTCCATAGCTCTCTTCTTCTCAATCGCCATCTGTACACCTTTCTCTATCTTCTTAGGCTATCTCTTTCTCTTCCCTCTGCACCTCTCCCTCTCTCTATCCCTATTTTTTCCCCCCCCTCCCCCTCTCA
>MU225235.1:7149-22552 GCA_018584345.1 Thuja plicata | reverse complement strand
ATCACACTATTAAATGAGAATCTATTAATTTGTAGAGAGTGAGATTGTTAAGAAACATACTAACAATGCAATAAAAACATAGATTTATAATGTACATTCAATTTCACATTCGAAATGTAATAAAAAAATACTTAGCATTTACTATTAAATGAAAATCTTGATATAAATAAAAGATGTTTAAATTAAACCAGACCATCTAAAGATAATTTATTTAGTATATAAAATTCTCGACGAAAGATGACAAATATCTCTCTTTTGGATTTAGTCTATGAAAATGTTATATAATCTGTTTTGCAGGCTGTTTTGCACACAACTTATCAATTATCCCTCGTAAAATAGTACAAAAATACGCATCTCTATTTAATTAAACCAACTGCCATATGAACTCTGAAGTGAAATCTAAAATAATTGATTTATACATAGAATCAAATCTAAAATAATTGATTTATACAATATAGAAAATAAACTATAAAAATTAAATTTATATCATACTATTCACTTATACATTATAAGTGAATAAAATACAAAATATTAATATCAATATATCACGTGTACATTAACATTTGTGGCAACTTTTACTTGTCCATATGAGTACAAACTTTTATTTGTCCAAACATGAAACAAACTAAAAACAAGTGAAAAAACTATAAATAGACAAGTGACTTGACTTGATTATCTGTTTGAAGTTTTCTAGAACATAAGTTGTTCACAATTTTATTAAGTTGTCCGAAAATAAGTATTTAAAATGAAAAGTTAATCAGAAGATACCATATGAACAAGGAATCTAGATAAAATAGTTTCTTCTTTGATTAGGATAGTGAGTTTTTTTGTTTTTTTTTATTGATCAAATTAGCATCGTATAAATACAAGTATACATCAAAGGATGACAATCATTTTAAATAGATTTTGACGTCCTCCCTTTTTAATAGCAGAGTTTAATTTCAATGTTATGTGTTTTGTTTTTATTTAGTATACACGTTTAAAGATTATTAGTCCCGCCTACCTAAAGGGGGAGACTATTGTTTTCGTTGGAAAAAATTGAATTAATCTACTTTTCGCACAGGAAAACATGGGGCAAAATAAATAAGTCATTTGCAAAGTAATTTAATTGAACGAACAAACTATTTTAATATGCTGGAAATAAATTTTTTTTAGATTGGGCCCACTTTTTCAAATTCCCACTACCTTGCCCAGTGCCATGCGTTCCACGTTTGGAGTTCTGCATGTCTGCCATGTTTTCTAAGGTATGTAAAAGCAAATGTTTAACAAATTGCGTCAAAGACAGGCACACCAGATGTTTAATAGATTGCCTCAAAGAGACGATAGGGATGTAGGAAATGCTTCGAACCCTGGTTCTTTAGATTATATCAAGATTTCCATTTCCACTTGGATTTTGGCGGATTAATTTCCAATGCCTACCAAGCCTCTGCTATAGACGATCCCATCTTCAATGGCTCTATCCTTCCCCTTTCTGAATGCAAAGTTCACTCTTTTTACAATGACTGCAACTCTTTCAGGTGAAATAGGGTCCCGTTAAATGAAAAGCTTCAGGCTTGGAGATCAGATTCGCTAGAGTCGAAGTCAAGCTACTGGACTAGCTCAATCTCCAGCAAATCTCATGCTTCTAGTAGAAGCTTTAACCTATCCTGTAACCTGCATTCATATTATGTTTCTGTTGTGAGCACCCAATAGCAATATATGTGTTGGATTAATGCTTATTTCATCTGCAATGCTGCCCTAAGTAGGTGATCATTTATTATACATTCCAAGATTCTCTCTGTATACAAAAAAACATTCCAGACTTCTATCCTCACCCTAACTTCTGTAGAGCATTCTAGAGGTCTGCAGGAAGTTTATAAATACAGTAGCCTCCATGCATTATGTATGTAAGAAAATTACAGTGCTCTTAATAATGCAAATTGTAATTTCAGAGTGTTGAAAAGTTACTCTGTTTTTGCTCTGTTTTACAGTTATACTCTATTTCTGCTCTATTTTTTCTACAGTGCAAATAATATACATTGAAGAATCTTTCAGTTGCTTTGTTTTTTTGTCAAAACCATCAATAATATTCCTATGTTGATCATAGCAATCTGCTAAGACAGATCACTCCAGGACATCTGTGCTACTCAGCGGTTCAATACATTCATTAACAGCGTACATACTTCGCAGTATGAAACTATAGAAGCCAACATTAAAGAAACGGGCTAAATCAACATTCTCCAATTACCATCATTGGAAAAGTACGTATATATTAAGGATACAGTTGGGCTCGATGAACTAACAACTACAGGTTCCCCAGAGTTATTGAGGTCAAAATTTGTGATTCATATTCGTCACTATTTGCTTATATCATCAATTGGAATTCTAGAATTAGACTTTCCATTACAGTCTAATTCACTATTAGTTTGATTTTCTCTTTACTTCTAAAACATTGCTAGTTGAGACCACATGTTCATACCTGAAATCAATGAAAGCTGTTTATTACAATGCTTCTTGACTGAGTTTTATTGCGCCAATTTTAGACAGGGATATTACACTGATATTACACAGGCACTTGGAAAGGTTATATACAGTCCTATTTATTATGTATTATTACATAGCCAAGAGGAGCGTAGACTTGCCCGAAGTAGGAGGTCCAAGAAGAAGCATAAGCCTGCATAAAAGTCCCAATTTCAATATCAATTATCACTCATAGTAAATCTGTAATTTAGCATGTTTAAGTCTTCTATCAATTCTCTACTTCATCTTTCGTCTGAGGAAGCAAAAGGCGAAGAAGCTGAATCTGCCACCGGGTCCACTGGCCTGGCCGGTCCTGGGCAACCTGGTGGAAGTGGGAAAAGGTGAATTTATTATGGAATATCAGAAACACGCTCCAGTCACTCAAGATATGCAGATGAAACTAATGAATAGTTACAAGAAAAGAAAACAAAAGCATCTAAGCAGTCGAGGCTTGCAGATGGATCAAGTAAATTTCGGTGGCTCTTTTTGTGATGCAAGGATTTGATCCTCCAGATTTTTATATACTGTCGTCCAAAGTGAAAACACCGTTGATCTTCTTGCTGGGCATAAATATCAAAAAAGAGTTGGTGACAGTGACAATTTTCATTACATCAGCAACTGTTTCCAAAATAAATGATGGACGGTCAAGAAGCTCCCAATGGTAGTCATTGGGCTCTCGACCACTTCCAGCCATCGATCCTAGAATACAGGCCAGGCCTTTCCCATATGGAAATGCCTACGGCGTAATAATTCAATTAATAGTTGAATTTGGAGTTTATACTTTACTGATTTACTGATTTTTAGTTTTGTGAATTAAAATTTATGTGCATAATTTGTAATTTTGATTGGGGCCAACACTCATATACATATTTAGGAAAGAGAACAAATTTGTTAAAGCTTAGGTTTTGTTTCCATGTAGTTTTTCCTTTTTTACATCATTGTTTTAGATTGTTTATTAATATTGTTATAATAGGAATATTAATGTATATGGTGCATCCATTTCTTTATTTATTAGTCAATGAATATATTTAAAAAGAAATAGCAACAATCTTATAGTTTACAATTAATTTTTTTAGTTTAAGTAATTGTTAAAAATGTTATTTATCTTTTGTTCTATTAATTCATATTAAAAAGAGTAAGTCCAAAAAACATTTTTTTTTTAAATATATATATTATCTAACACGATTAAATCAATTGAATCAAATTTCAACTCTATTAATGACTTCAATAACATGAGCACTAGTATATATGTCACAATAATCATTTTCTATGATGAGGTGGGGGTAAATGAAAATGAATTATTAATTCTAATAAAAATACATTGTTGACTTTAAAATTAGTTTGTATCTTTGAAAGACATTTCTAATGTCCCTAAATCTACACATTAAGATATGCACGAATAAAATTTAATATTCATTTTTTAGTTGATAGTTATATGTGGCAAGAAGTTTCAAGTAGCAACTTGTCTCAATGTTGGAATTGTATTGTCCCTCTTCTAATACCCATAACTATGTACTCATTTACAATTTGTTTTATATTCCAAAACTACCAATCGGATGGAATAACAAAATCCTATAAATATAGCTAAATTTTTCATAGCAAATTAACACTATCTAACCATAACCGCTAAATCACAATAGAACCATACACAATGTGCCTCTTATTCATAGTAGGAGATATCCATAATTATTGTGGTTTTTTAGTTAACTTTTTAAAGAGTGTAGGTGGCATTCCGCTACCAATCCTAAAGTCTTGTTAAAGAGGTAGACTATAAAATAATGTATGTAATTCAAGAAATATGGAGAGGGCGTAACTAGATGTAATTATTAATAATAATTTTCTCTATCTGATTATAATGGCATTTGACATGGCGGTTGCAGCCTCACCTTGTCTTGAGCTACACTCCAATTCATTGTGCTTCCCCTACCAATTACTCTCAGTTATCCAAAAAAATGTCATTTAAAATGGGAATTATAAAAAATGTTATTCGCAAAGAAGGTGGAGCGCAATGAAAGTGGTTAAATCTCAATTCAAACTCATGTATGATATTTTCCACATTATAGACACTAGAAATGGAGATGTGGGTTGTTGGTAGTTATCATCAAATACACCTTATATTGTTTAAATAACGCTTGTTTTCTATTCATGTATATATTGATTGAGTACAAAGGGATTCAAGTTTTCACCATACCATCATTTTAGTGGTACATGATTTCAAGAATACACTTATGGTTTCATCATGATTCTCCTTTATAAATTGGATGTATTGCTTAGAGGTTTTATGTTACTTTCCAAGGTCATGGGTGTTTCCAAGATACTCTTAGATCGAAGGGAGATACTATATATGTGATGAACTATAACTGATTGAATGTTTGAAGATGATAAGTTGATGATCACTAAGCTGCAAAAGTGAATGCAAGACATTAAATTAGTTAATGTATTGTATTGTCATTGATGTCAACTTGATATGGTATGATTATTCATACACATATTGTCATAAACTTGAAGAGACCGAAGAGACAAAGTTTATGTGGTTAGTAAAACATAAAAGTTCTGTATACACTGAGTGACAGCATACACTGATGGACAGTGCACATCGACGGACAATGAACATCGAGCAGTTCATAGTGTATACCGAGCACCGCAGTAATCGAGCAAGTGTTACCGAGCAAGAACTATTTATCGATCATAATTGAAGTTATCACCTAGCATAACTGAAGTCAATGACCGAGCTAACTGGAGTTGATGACCGATCAAAACTGAAGTTAAAGAACTACAAAACTACTTAGTTGGCAATAGCTATATTTAGGGATTGACTGATTGATTGTTTTATTCTTAACGATCAGTTAAACTAAAGAATGAAAGAGATTTAAAGCGTAGTTATCAAGGAGAGATCTACGAAATAAAACTAAAGCAGAGATTTATGGGATAAAGCAAAGAATGGCAAGTTTTACGGATCAAGAAGTGATCTATGACAAAAATAAGGAGATTGAGCGGCTAATCATGTCTATATAAAGAGACAAGGAATTCAATATGAAGATAGAGGAATGTTGAATATATTCTGGTGAAGATAGAATTCTTCATGTAGATCTGATCATACAGGCTGAAGAACAGAGCCAAATATTTCTATAGACACTGAGCAACAGAGGACAGAGCATTCACCGAGTAGAACAGAAGAAAGAAAGAGAGCAAAGGAATTGAAGAGCATATTAATCAGAGAGATATTATTGGACTAACAATAGATCTGAATATCTGTAAGTTAAAGTTGTATTATTGAACTGATCATTTATTGTATCAGTTTAACCATTGATTCAGAAAATCTCTTAACCGAGTGGGATTTAACAACCCTTAATGTATTGAGATACTCAAGAGTATCAAAAGGTTTTCTTATTGACAGTATAGTGAGTGCTACATCAAAAGACAAATTGTTAGTTTTAAATCCTCTAACAAGGTCACACTTAACAGTGTGTTTGTAACCTTTAACAGGGTTGGCTCTTTACCGAGCTCACTTCAGAAGAGTGAAATTTTTTGGGTTACCGGTCCCAGGTGGTTTTTCTCTTAATAGGGTTTCCACATTAAAATCTATGTGTCAAATGTGTATTTCTTTCATTGCATTGATATTTTTCTTTACACATTAGTGATACTGGATTGGTCAGTTAACACTAAGTTTATTTACTGCTATTCAATAGAGTCTAGAAAAGATGAACAATATATCTTACCGAGCAGGTTATATTTGCTAAAGCTATTTAATGCATACATTTTGATGGACTGAAAGATAACTAGAGGATATTATATTTGAGATATAAGTTTTGGTTGGATTTTTGGAATTATTTTAAGACCACTGATTCACCCCCCTCCCCTCTCAGTTATTCTAACAATTGGTATCAGAGATTTGGTGCTTGGAAGAGAGTTTAAAGACTTAAGCTAAAGATCACAAGATGAGTAAAAGGGATGTGCCTAAGTTGAACAAGGACAACTTTTCATCATGGCAAAGCAGGATAAGACTTCATCTATCAGGTATTGGAAGTGATGTCACACAACACTTGGATACTAAATATGTTGCACCTTTTGGACCTCTAAATGTTGATCAATTGAGAGAGAAACATGAACACAATTATATGATGATAGAACTTGCTTCTTCACTATCTGATGTTGAATTTGAAGATGTGAAATCATGCACCTTTGCAAAGCAAATGTGGGACAAACTCAAGATAGTACATGGAGGAGACACCAATGTGCTGAGAGCTAAAGTTGAAAGCCTAAGAGGAAAGTTTGATGACCTAAGAATGAAAGAAGGAGAGAACATCACTCGGTACAGTAGCATAATCAAAGAAGTTGTTAATGCTATCCATGGAGTAGGAGGAGTACTTGAGGAAGAAACAATTGTAAGTAAAATTATGAGAACCTTACTACCTTTTTATGCTATTAGAGTATCTGTAATTCAATAAATGAGAGTAGTATCAAATAACAATGTTACTCTTGATAGTTTGATTAGTAGACTTATTTCATTTGAGATGAACAACTATAACAACAGTGTCTTACCAACTATTGAGTCTACATTCAAATCTTCTCTGAAAATAAACAAATCTAGTCACAAAAACACTATGCGAAATGATAGTGACAGTGATAGTGATGAACAAGAACTTGATGAACTTGAAGCACTAATGGCTAGAAGATTACATAGAGGTAAAGGAAGATATAAAGGTAAATTACCTTTGGTCTATTTTAAATGCAAAGAAATTGGACATTTTTCTACTAGATACCCTTACAAGAGAAAGGATGAAAGAAATAATGACAAATCTTATGAAAAGAAGTATGACAGAAGTGATGACTAAGACTACATAAGCAACTGACACTCTGATAGAAGAGATAACTGAGATTACAAGGACAAAGGAAATAAGGCTTGTTACCTGGTTGAGAACAAAGCTGAAAATTTTACTACTGATTCTGATGAAGATGTTGAGGTAGTATTTGTTGCTATGAAGGATGATTCAGACGAAGAAGAAAGGTATGTTGAAACTGCACTCATATCTAAAGTTAGCAAAAATGATGTCTGGATTATTGATAGTGGATGTACTCATCACATGACTGGAGATAAAGAAAATTTTGAAACTTTTGAATATTATAATGGTGGATCAATTAGGATGGGTAATGAATCACCTTGCCCAGTTGAAGGAAAAGGAACCATCATGTTGAATAATCTGATCATATGTGAAAATGCATATTGGGTGAAAGGAATTAACTATAATCTATTGAGTGTTTCATAGCTGAACAACACAGGACACCGAGTTTCATTTGAGAACAAAAAGGCAATGGTCTATCATGAAAAATAAAAGTTGATCGGTACTGGTGAACAAACAAAAGGTAATCTATTATATCTTGATGATATTGACACCACTTGTTTATTGGCTAGAAATGAAGACGTTTGGTTGTGGCATAAAAGGTTATGTCATGTGAACTTTGAAAACATGGTTAAGATAAGTAAGAAAAGAAAAGTAAGAGGCTTACCGAGCATTTCAAAGCCTGACCATGTTATGTGCAAGAATTGTCAAATAGGAAAAATGACAAAGTCTAGTTTGAAAAGAAAAACCTACACATTTAATGCTATTCTAGAGTTAGTCCATACTGACTTATGTGGACCAATGAGAACAAAGAGCTATTATGGTGAAAGATACTTTATTCTATTTGTTGATGACTATTCTAGGATGATGACTATTATGTTCTTAAAAGAGAAATCTGAAGCATTTAAGATGTTCAAATGGTATAAAGAAAAAGTTGAAAAGAAAGTGGAAAAGAACTCAAATGTTTAAGATTAGATAAAGGAGGAGAATTTATTTCTGATGAATTCACTAACTTTTGTAATGAGCATGGGATTACAAGACATGTTTCTGCACCGAGAACACCACAATAGAATGGGATTGCTGAAAGGAGAAATAGATCAATTGTTGATTGTGCCAGAACACTGATGATTGAAAAAGGCATCACACAAATATTTTGGAGAGAAGTTGTAAGTACTGCTATCTATACACTAAACTAAGTTCAATTGAAGAAAGACACCAATAAGATACCTTATGAGCTATGATATGGATACACACCAAATGTGAGTTACTTTAGAATTTTTGGAAGTCAATTTTATATATTGAAAGATGATAGAAATGGGAAACTTGACTCTAAAAGTGATTAAGGAATATTTCTAGGATATTCTACTAAAAGCAAAGCTTATAAATGTTTGAACAAATCTTCTAACAAAATCATTGAAAGTGCAAATGTTAAAGTGGATGAATTTGCTAAGAAAAATGATGAGGAAAGGAGAAAAGAACTAGAATATTACAACATATTTGTCTACATTGAAAACCTTACACCTTGCCTAAGCAAAAGAATAATGCAATTGAGCAACATGCTACACACACCGAGAATCAGGAAAATGCTCACAATGCTTAACCAAGTGATAATGAAGATCAAAATGAAGAACATAGATCTGAACCTCTACTTTCTAAATTTGTCAGAAGACACCATCCATAGGACCAAATCATTGGAGAAAAAAGAGCTGGAATAAGAACAAGGAGTAAGTCACTTAATACTAGATGTTTTATTTTTAATTTTGAGCCTAAATCTGTTAATGCTACACTTGAGAATCAAGAATGGGTTAGTGCAATGAATGAAGAGATTAAACAGATTGAGAAGAATAAAACTTGGACATTAGTACCTAGACCGAGTGACAAAAATGTCATTGGTACCAAATGGATATTCAAAAACAAACTCAATGAGAATGGAGAAGTCACAAGAAACAAAGCAAGACTGGTATGCAAAGGGTATGCACAAGAAGAAGGTATTGACTATGGAGAAACATTTTCACCCATTGCTAGAATAGAAGGAGTAAGAATTCTACTTTCTTATGTTGCTTTCAAAGGATTCAAAGTATACCAAATGGATGTTAAATCTGCATTTATGAATGGAATACTAGAAGAGGAGGGATACATTGAAAAACCTAAAGGGTTTGTTGATACTAACAACAGGAACATGGTTTGTAAACTACAAAAATCCTTGTATGGATTGAAAAAAGCACCGAGAGCATGGTATGAAAGACTTCACTCTTATGTCATTAGTATTGGATTTGTTAGAACAAGTGACAACAACAATCTATATTTTAAAGGAGATACTGATGATAAGAATTTGATTGCCGAGATATTTGTTGATGATATCATATTTAGAGGTAATAATATGCTATGTAAATCATTTGCTGATGAAATGAGCAAAGAATTTGAAATGTCAATGTTTGGAGAGATCAAATTTTTCCTTGGTCTAAAAATTCTACAATAGGAAGAAGGCATCTTCATAACACAATCTAAATACATCAAAGAAGTTATGAAGATATTCAAGATGGAGGACTCGAAACCAGTTGAGAACCTATGGCAACCAGATGCAAATTGACAAAGGAAGGCAAGACAGCCAAGGTAAATTAGACCTTATACAAATCTATGATTGGAAAACTAATGTATGTTGTACACACTAGACCTGATATAGCACATGTAGTTGGTATAGTTGCAAGATTCTCTGCTAATCCTAAGGAATCACACATGACTATTGTCAAAATAATTTTGAGACATCTAAAGAATATTGAAGACTATGGTTTGTGGTACAATAAAGAAGAAAACTTTGAGCTACAAGTTTATACTAATGTTGATTGGGCTGGAAACATAGATGATAGAAAGACCACAATAGGAGGAGCATTCTTTATGGGTGATAGACTTGTCATGTGGATAAGTAAAAATCAAGGATGCATATCTCAATCAACTGCAGAAGAAGAATATGTAGTTGTTGTTGCAAATTGCTCTAACATTGCATGGATCAAGCAATTGATGAAAGGTATGAATGAAGAAATTCTTGACCCAATAATTATCTATTATGATAATACAAGTGTTATAAATATTTCAAAGAACCTTGTAATGCATGCTAAGACAAAGCACATAGCTATTAAGTATCATTACTTAAGGGAACAAGTACAAGAGAAAGAGGTGATACTGGAATATGTACAATCCAAAGAACAACTACCAGAAATCTTCACAAAACCATTACCAAAGGATACATTTGAGTACCTGAGGAATAGAATAGGGGTTCGACCCTTGTCTACTGGTCACTAGTTGACTTAGAGGCTGCATCATCCTACACATTATTAGAAGATTAGTCATGTTGATGCAAGTTGAGATATGGACTACAATGACATATCGGTCCACTAAAGGGATAGAAAGATTCAAAGGGAGAAGAAGATTGTTGGCTACTACAGAGATGTATTTCTTTTGGCATTTTTTTCAAAGGGAAAGAAATATTAAATAAAATATACATCAGGGAGAAGAGCTTATACAACATAAAGGGAGAGAGATATTCAAATGAAGTAACCATCCATCAAAAGGAGAGAATTGGAGAGATTTAACACTATTGCATATCTATCCAAAAAAGGGAGAAAGGATTCTACAAGAAAGGAAGAGACATAATCAGAAAATAGAATTGCTACACCTATCCATTGAAGGGAAAGAAGAAAGGGAGAGCACATAGCAAGAATCAAATCTGAGCTAGCAGAGCTTACCGAGATTTAGATATTTGAATTGTTTATAGAACAATAATCTTGGTATGTCATGGCATATGTTATATTGCATATTTCATAGTATGTTGTCATCAATGCCAAAGGGAGAGATTGATGAACTATAGTTGATTGAATGTTTGAAGATGATAAGTTGATGATCACCGAGCTGCAAAAGTGAATGCAAGATATTAAATTAGTTAATGTATTGTATTGTCATTGATGTCAACTTGATATGGTATGATTATTCATACACATATTGTCATAAATTTGAAGAGACTGAAGAGACAAAGTTTATGTGGTCGGTAAAGCATAAAAATTTTGTATACATTGAGTGATAGTAAACACCGATGAACAGTGCATACCAACGGACAGTGAACACCGAGCAGTTCACAGTGTATACTAAGCACTGCAGTAACTGAGCAAGTGTTACTGAGCAAGAACTATTTACTGAGCATACTGAAGTTGTCACCGAGCATAACTGAATTCAATGACCGAGCTAACTGGAGTTGATGACAGATCAAAACTAAAGTTAAATAACAACAAAACTACTTAGCTGGCAAGAGCTATATTTAGGGATTGACTGATTGATTGATTTATTCTTAACGATCAGTTAAACTAAAGCATGGAAGATATTTAAAGTGTATTTATTAAGGAGAGATCTACAGAATAAAACTAAAGCAGAGCTTTAAGGGATAAAGCAAAGAATGGCGAGTTTTACGAATCAAGAAGTGATCTACGACAAAAATAAGGAGATTGAGTGGCTAATCATGTCTATATAAAGAGATAAGGAATTCATTATGAAGAGAGAGAGGAATGCTAAATATATTCTAGTGAAGATAGAATTCTTCATGCAGATTTGATCATACAAGTGGAAGAATAGAGCCAAAGAATTCTACAGACACTGAGCAACAAGGATAGAGAATTCACCGAGCAGAACAGAAGAAAGAAGGAGAGAAAAGGAATTGAAGAGCGTATTGATCAGAGAGGTATTATTGGACTAACAATAGATCTGAATATCTGCAAGTTAAAGTTGTATTATTGAACAGATCATTTACTGTATCAGTTTAACCATTGATTCAAAAAATCTCTTAACCAAGTGGGATTTAACAATCTTTAATGTATTGAGATACTCAAGAGTATCAAAAGGTTTTCTTGTTGACAACATAGTGAGTGCTAGGTCAAAAGAAAAACTATTAGTTTTAAAACCTCTAACAAGGTCGCACTTAACAGTGTGTTTGTAACCTTTAATAGGGTTGGCTCTTCACCGAGCTCACTTCAGAAGAGTGAAAAATTTTGGGTTACCAGTCCCAGGTGGTTTTTCTCTTAACAGGGTTTCCACATTAAAATCTATGTGTCAAATGTGTATTTCTTTCATTGCATTGATATTTTTCTTTACACATTAGTGATACTGGATTGGTCGGTTAACACTAAGTTTATTTACTGCTATTCGGTAAAGTCTAGAAAAGATAAACATTATATATTACCGAGCAAGTTATATTTGCTAAAGTTATTTAAGGCATACATCCTGATGGACTGAAAGATAACTAGAGGATATTATATTTGAGATATAAGTTTTGGTTGAGTTTTTGGAATTATTTTAAGGCCACTGATTCACCCCCCCTCCTCTCAGTTATTCTAACAGTATGTACTTTATTTTTAAGATACATATATTAGTGTCTATCTTCAATGGTAGATTTTTTTCTAATAGAATTTATCCATGCACACACAATGTCGTGTGATGATTTATCATGGTTTGTTTACTTCTATTTTTTTATTATGCCTTCACATTGTATGGTAATGAGTAATCCAATATTGCACTATAAAAAATAGATTTGCATGGTCTTTAGAGAATTAGCATTTGCAATACTTCTTGAATTAACAATATTTAGTATCAGAGCCTTGGTTTTTTGTCTCAATGTTCATTTTGAATTCCCTCTAGGTGGTCCAAAAATGTCACATGAAGGTTGAGTACTATTGGAGGTTAGTCTTGCTTTTCTTGAAGGTTATTATGCTTTTGTATAAGACTGTCTTTTCTACCCTAGATGATTGTGTTCTTTAATATCCCTCATGCTCATTAATGGTCTATCATTATTCACATTATCCATTAACCTTGTGATTATGGTATTTTCCTAGGAGGTACTATCATTTATCAATTCTTGGAGTCTATCAACATAGTCCTCTAGACTTATTTTCATTATAACTTTGGTTTAATTATCATTTTCATACATGGGTGTTGATAGGGATACTATTGTGATTATATTTAAGCTACCTCCATGCCTTTTGAGGTGTACATGGTTGTAATTTATAATTGTTATGAAAATATTTTATATTTGAAAGGACTGTCCCCTCTCTTGTTTTCTTCACTTGTTTTCCTTTTATAATTTGAAATGCTTGTTTTTCATTTTTCACTCATGAATGCTTCCATTCCCAATCATTGTGTCTTCAACATTATAACCTTTTCTCTAAGGGTTTTGTTGTCAAAAAAAATTTCACCCATGCTTTGGGTATGACCCCCAAGAAACCTTGTAAAACATAGAAACAACCTCCAAGTGTGGGACCTTGCACATGTGAGGTTGAATCTCTAGAGAAGGATGAATTCCTTTCCAATCAAGATGCAGTGCTGAACCAAACCAACACTTGAAACCTACTCCTAACCTAAACTAACAACTTATGGGAAAAGGGAAGAAGGATTTCAAGAAAGTAAAGGGTGATGCACCAAACTGAAACAAGTTATCTCCCCGCCTATGACTACACATAACATCAAAAAATCCCCCAAAACTATACAAATATTGACTCTAATCTATCCCCCAAGGACTCATACACAGGTCAAAACCAATGAGATAATGCAAGGAAAGATGCATTCATAATACAACACTCATGAGAATGTTAGACACAATGTACAAACTAAAAAGACAGAAAAGAAGCATTCAACACAAGGCAAGAACCATGCACAAGATCGCTAAATGTGAGAAAAGGTAAAATAAATAATTTGTATTGATGTAAAGAAAAACAAAGTTACAATTGCAGAAAAAAGCTATTTCAAAAGAACTAGAGGAGAACCAATAAAATATGTACATAAATTACCTTTCTAGTGCAAGCATAACTTGCTTTTTGCATTAGAGTTCAAACTCCAACTAGACCGAAGTTAGGTTATAAAGAGGACAAATATGCAAATCAGATTAGAGATCTAATATTTGTGTATATTTGGATCCATGAAGTGATAAGAAAGAGCCAAATGAATGCACCCATATGTACATAAATGAGAAAACCCATGCCTTACAACAAGATATAGCGTCAATTGTGCCTCTATAAAAAAAATGACACCTACAAATGATATGTATAGGCATGGGGAAACACTAGATGGTGTTGATGACATTAAGTTTTTCCATTAGTATACTTAAAGGGAAAAACATGATGAAGGTCATCGGTATAAGCATAATCGGCGGACAGTAAGCATAACCAGAGGATAGCAAGCATACCTGATAGGACAAAATGTCTAAACGTGAAAATACTAAGTATAGAAATTACCGATGACAAGCATAACCAACGATATAGTTTTGAGAACATCGCTGACAGAGCAGAAAAGGCATACCCGACGAATAGTTCAAGTAAGGAACACTTACAGAGAAGAAAACTGACAGACTGACAGAGCAGCCTGACCATCAGAACTGACAGTCATTTAAAGAATCCGCAAAAAGTGGATCTGATTTTACACATCAGATAAAGCAATGTAATTCTATTTATAGAGTTTTTATTTGTTTTAAATCTTAACTTGAGGGTCAAGAAAGCATATTTTAAATGTTTTAAAGCATCCTAATGAATCTAAAACATATCTAAATAAAGATCAAGGTCAATTTGTAAACCTTGGATCTAGAGTTAATTTGAAAAGCGTGAATCAAGATAGAGCTAGAAACTAGTATAAATAGATGTTCCATCATTTGTAATAATAGGGACTTGTAATCCTTTGAAGAATGATAGTAGCTATGGAGAGCATCTAAGCAAAAGAAGAGAATTCATGCAAAGTTCAAAAATAGATCACAACAGTTATCAAGAACACAGGAAGGCTACTGACGAGCAGAGACAAGGTATTACTCAATCACTCAAGGTGATTACATACATACATTGTAAGCTATACATGATCTGTTATCAGCAATTAGAGATTGCATTCACAATCAGATCAACATTTATATTGTAGCTGCATTCTAACAAGTGCATCACAACAGAAATCCTTTTGTAGAAGGTGGACTTAACAGTTCTTTGATAAATCTCTTAACAGAGTGCACACCTAACGGTGTTGCTAAAGCTTCAAACAAAGTAGATCCT
>MU225234.1:3939758-3964970 GCA_018584345.1 Thuja plicata | reverse complement strand
ATCAATTAATGGTAATTAATCAATTAAAGCTATTTAATTAAATAAAATTAATTATTTAATTAATTTTGGGAATTTGATTAGATGATTTGGGAAATGAATTTAGAGGAAAATAGATGATTAATTAATGTTTAAAAAACCATTAATTAATAGATGAAAATTAGTGTTTTTAATGTAAAGTCGCAAGCCTGTCCATTTTAGGGTGTCTATAGATACAAAGTTTACCATTCCAGTAGAATGAATAATATTACTGGAGCTTCTATTCATGTTGCATACCAGATGATAAAGGAGAATGTTGATTATGACCTATGTGAGGTGATGAGAGAGAAATTGTTCTCAAAATGGCGAATATTAAGAAGGACCAGAGACACCAATTCAAATATGGTCAGGCACTTATGGGACTGTTCTTCCATTTTCATAATTTTTTTCCCTATATTGGAAATATTATGTGGTCTATGGATACACTGACATTAACAAAAATTAGGGATTGCATTAGTGTTCTTGATGAAAATTTCACTAGTGAAGTATGGGGTTACTTCAAACAATTTCTGAAGAAAATGCATCAGAGACAAATAATCCCCTCTGAGATAGTAGAGAAGTACAAGGATACTATTTTCTTTATGGTAGGTATAGATACATGTCTCATGGAATAGTTGAACCAAGGACCTCTTGGGCCATGCCTATGGGTTATGAGGTACAGGCTAATATGCTAATTTGCATGTAGATGATCTATTTTCAAGATCGGTAGATCCAAATGAACCTAGGTTTGGAACCTTTAAATAGAAGGACATGTAAGTCTATAAACAATTGAACCAACTGGTGATAGATAAAAAGATAAGAAAGGAAGTAGATAAATTTAAAGAAAGGTTTCACTCAAGAAATGCTAGATAAGGCAAGATCCAAGTATGAAGCAGAGAAAGATCATCTACACTAGTAGCATAAGGAGAAGAAGTAGAAGTGGTTTGTGCAACAACTGGTACTTCTCACACTGGTAGAAAAAATAGAAGTATTACCATGATGAAGAAGGAGAAATCCTCATCTCCAACAAGATTACCAGTAAAGAGGAAAGAGAATTTTTCTAAGGCTTCTAGGCCTGAGCCTACAAAGGTTAAGGAGGAAACCACATCAGGGAAAGTTATCGGTAAGAGGAAGAAAGAAAAAGCACAAGGGAACAAGGAATTTTAAAGGTAGATGATGGAAAAAAGGAGTTGAAGGTCAATTGTAAGAATTCTAAGGTAGTTGGTTCCCCAACCATGAAATCTAACAAACTAGATATCAGTAAGTTTATTTCAATAGATAAAATGGTGGATAAAGTTAGAAAGTGGGGTGTATTGGTTAATATTAAAAAACATTATGATAAACTAAATAAAGAATAGAAGAAGAAAATTGAGGATGTGTTTGTATTCAGTTTGAATACAACTGAGAAAAGCTCTTATTGTGTTGTAAGGACAGATCCCCACATCTGTGTATAACAAGATTAAAGCTAGGCGACTTGATGTATGATAGAAAGGTAAATAAATGATAGAATATTTTTTATTCCAATTACAAACAAAGATTTCAAAGGAGGAAATCAAAGAGATTCTTCATAAAATTTTACCAGCATTCAATACCAAGAAAAAGTTGACAATGTTACTTAATGGCAAATCTAAATCACTTCAAGATGAAATAGAGGATATCTTGAAGAATATTTTGGGTCTTGAAGAAAAAGAAAAATAAGAAGGGAATGAACATGATGAGCCACATATAACTCATACCAATGGAGGATGGAATATTGATGGTGTTGATGTCACGATAGATGAAATTCCCATCTTGAATGTTCCTAAAGAGTCCAAGGTTACTATAAAAGAACAAGTGGATGCTCTAGAGAATAAAGGGATAGAACAAGTCATGAGAGATGTTATTACTGATGATACCATAGTGAACGCATCAACTAGAGAGAAACAAAAAGTACCAATAGGGGATATAATGGGAGGAGATGAGAACAAACAACAACAATCACATATTGAAGATGTGGAGGTGGAAGGAGAGAAAGGAAAGTAAGAAAAGAAGGAAAGGAGTGCAGATAAGGAGAAAGGATAGGTAGCATATTCAAAGTTAATGTCTACTATTAAGCCAATTTTGGATGAAGAAGATGATATTCCATCTATTCAAGGGCCAATTGTTTTTTGTGCCTTCATCTCTAATAAACTCATGGACATTGCTATGGAAATAAAGTCTAAGGCTAAAAGGAAAAAAAAATGAAGGCTCAGAAGAAAGAGGCACAAGTTGTTGACATATAATGAGGATGATCATATCCTAGATCATGTGGTGAATGTTGTATTCATGTCATTTCTGGTAACAAGTCTACTTTATAGATCAGATCAGTTATACCGATGATGAAGGTGATTGCACATGAATTTTTCTCAGTATCCAATGTACGAATGATAACAAAGTCTATGATGAAAATTTTGGTGTGCATTGATAATTGAAAGGATTCAGATGATGTAATAATGCAGACAATATCTATAGAGTCTTGGGGTAAGGGCAAGAAGTTGGGTGCCAATTCGGCGGAAGTCTTGTGGACTTGAAAAATGCCGCTAGAAACGGGCACTCATTTTGAAAAAATGGGCACCCGTCTTAGGCTCGGGCACCCATCTTAGGCTCGGACACCCAATCCAAAATTCAAAAAATGGGTGCCCATTTTTTTCAAAATGGGTACCCATTTTCTAAAAATGGGTACCCGTTATTTTTCAAAATGGGTGCCTGTTTTTTAATTTTAATTTTAATTTTTTTTTTAAGAAACGTATTTTCTATGCCGATTTATTGTATTTAAGAAATGGGTACACATTTTTAAACGTGTGCCCATTTTTTAAATTTTGAATTTACAAGACCACCCTTTGCATTGGATTTCAGTTTGGGACAGGCTTGGTGCAACCAAGCCTATGCTTGGACCTCCAAAATAATGGCTAAGGCATTTGAGTACCAGATTTGTGTCTTGCCATAATTTTTTGAGGGTCGTTCTAATCAAATTTTTTGATGAAATGAAAACCCATTAGAGAACTTACTATCTATATTTCTAAAATATAAATTTTATAGTGATATGATCAATTTTACTATTTTTACATTATTAATTAATCAAAAGTGGTACCTAAACTTAAAATAGTAAGGTTCACTAAAACTTTAATAACTTTTTTGTTTTTACATTTAAAAAAATAATAATTTATATGACATCAATATAGATAGAATTTCCTTGAAGATAAAAAAAGAATTTTGAAAAAATGTGAAGATTTCATCAAATTATGGTGGTCATACACCAGAGGTTTCAAAATAATATTTTATAGTCAGTTAAAAATTAATAAAAAATATATTCAATAAAAAAAAAGCAAAAATATTCTCATCAATCTTTGGTGTCTTAGGTATCTTTTCCCAGAAGGATTCACAAAAATTCTTTTATTTAGTTCAAAATATGGTTGTCATACAGATGTGTGGTATGGTCCTGAAATAGGCATTTTGAAAAAGTATTTTTTAAACATGCATACTAAAAAAAACTTTCTACCATGTGGGTATTTGAAATTTACATATTTGAAAAGTAGACTCTGAGCACTACATTTTCTTTTAGTGAAGTGTTTTTAGATTCAATCTCTAAGGGCCTCAAATTTTGACATAAATTGACAGCCAATTTGAAAAATAGGGAAAACACTTCCACTTTTTGACCAAAAAAGTGGACTCAACTTCTTGCTAGCACCCCTTGATTACCTATATCTATGATCGCGTAGGCTGATTCAATGCACAGATGGATATTTTAGGCAAACACCGATGATACTGACAAGAAGAGTCAACCAGTCCAGTCAAGCTAATGAAATTGAGGTAGCGATCAATTACGTGTCAAATTTTGATTTATTTGAGAATTTTATTGTTGAGGGCCAACCTTGAGGAGTTCAATTTCTGATTTTGGCGTGATCACTTATGAAGTTTTGTTTTGATTTGGAGGCTGACTTGGGTAACACATTTTAGGGATATTCCACTAACCTAAATGTGTGTATAAGAGATGAAATTGATGAGTAAATAAAAGAGACTGTTGATTTTGTTGGAACTCTAAAAAGTTTGGATAAATTTTAGAGTGGAAAAGTTGAAATTTCTCTAAGGCGCAAAGTTACTGCCCCTAAAAACATGTGGAGAAGGCCTACCTTGAGTGCAAGAAAAAAGAGACCCAGAAATTTTAATGAGAAACCACTTGGAGAGTGTATTCAACACCTTTCATTCAGTAAGTACAATGGGTTTCAGCTCTCATAAGTCAGATTTGGTGTGTTTTGGAGATAGCCATTTGGAGATCATTACCCAATTCTGCACTTGTGCATCTTCCCAGTTTTATCAAGTGAGCCATTTTGACGGTTTGTATCTTTGGCCATACTGATACATGTAATGTAAGAAATGTTCCAAGGTGTTTTAGGCATGAAAGTGAACCGCTATGCCCATTTTAAGATCCCTATGAGTTCATGTGATAAGTTTCCAATAGACTTTCTATTTGCAATTTATTCTGTTTCAGAGTTTGAATTACAAAATTATGAAGTGTCTTACTTTGAGGTCTTACAAGTTGCACCCAGCTCAAGGAAATGAGGAATTTAATGTTATCCCATATTGAAAACATGGAGATGTACCTCCATGAAGAGTTTCTGATCATGGTCAATCCAGTTGATGACTTTTCATACCCCTTTCCAATTCAAATTTCTGCATTTTTATTGTGATTGAGTCCAGAAAGTTTTGAAGTGCAGACTTTCCACATTAGTGTTGGTTGACTAGTTGATGATCATAATAAGTTAATTGAAATTTTTTTTTCTCCATGTGAAAGTGAATCCATGTCCAGGTGTTTATATTTTAAGTGTTTCATTTGATTCCTTTGTAAAGTCAAAACTAAATGGATTTTATTCAGTTTTCAGTGAGCTGAATGTCTAGTCATCCAGGAGATCGACTTTGCATATAAATATCTTGATCCCGCTAGATGGTCATGATGAGTAAGTTGGTTGTCTATTTTCAATGCATGAAGGTGTATTTTCTTGGAAAGTTTCAAGGATCCATCCATTGGTTATCTATGTTTCATGAGATGATTCTGGAGACAATTTATTATGTTTGTACATTTGTGATTGCCACAATGTTTCAAGATGACTATGTTTGATCATGGATATCTTGCACCCAGTTTTAAATCAAATAAAATATTTCAACACACATCCTCATTATGTTTGAATGAATCTCTATGCTAGGTGTCGGGGTCCCTTTATGCAATTCAGTCAGTTTTCAAGGCCAATTCCAGAGCCCAGTTGTTGTTAATGAGATCAATTTGTAGAGACAAATTGAAACATGAAAATTTTAGAGATTAAATTATCTCATCTAGTGCATTATCAAGGAAAGCCTTTTTTTCAATATGAATGGTTATATGCAAGTCTATATTCTTTCCAAGTGTCATGATCCAATTATGTGTTTTGGTTAGTTTTTAAAGGCAGTCCTGGGGGCTAATTACTCAATCCAGGCACTTATCAAGATGGATTGAAATTTTAACTTTCAATAGTGGCATGTTCACTCTTCCATGGTTGCAGGATGCACACAAAATAGATGTGAAAATTTAATGCATATTGCAGAGGTTTCCATGTGGTCAGAGGAATGAAGGTGCATTTAAAATATTCCAAGCAAAGGTAAATGGAAGATGAACAAAGCTTGCATAATATTCCACAGAGTTTGCGCAATGAAATGCCATTGATAAGGCCATGGTTTGAAATGCATAAAAAGTTTGGGCAAGAAAATAAAGAGGATGGAGGCCAATGGAGTAAAGATAAATAATTAAAACTTCAAAGCCAATGCATTGCACACGTTTGAGAAGAAAAGGCTTTATGAAATTTCAAACAAATGTAGAAGCTACACACTAACCATAAAAATGTTGTGCAATGTTTAAATGAAGTCTGTGCAAGGGAGGGCATTAAAAATTTCAAACCAATGTAATCTAGCATGTGTAATAAGAAAATTCTTCAATCTTTGCCAGCATAAACTACACAGGAAGTGGTGGAGTGTCTATGCAACAGAAGACTGAGAACATGTAAAAACTTTTAAACAAATGCATATTGCCAAGGGATGTTTGGACATGTTTTGGAGAAGGGATGCGAAGTATTTTTGGGCCTTAGAGACCTATGCATGATGTGTGCAAGTCAGCACATGGATTAAAGAATTTTGAAAACAACTTCAATGCAAATCAAATTGGCAGGTGTCATTGCCAAATCCCACTGCACTTCCAAGTCTTCCATAGCTGCATGGGAAATGAGAAGAAGACAGCGTGCGCAAAGAAGAAGTGAAGGAGCTGCATGGAGGTTTTGCAAAGATCTACACAATATATGCAAGGGTTTGTGCAGTTGAAAGTGGAAGGCTATGGATACTGCACAATGTTTCATGGAAGGCTGAAAAATGTTTGAAGAAGGATATAAAGCATCGTAAACCCAAAACTCATTAAAAACTTCAATGCAAATGCACTTGAAAGGTGTAAAACAAAGAGTCTATGTATGTCAGTTTTTGAAGGGAGTTTTTTACAACCATTTTGTCCCACATGCGCTGGGTGCAATTGCACTTCGTGGTGGATGTGAATTTTGGGTTGACCAAAGAAGGTATGTAAAACATGTTTTTGGGCGCGACAAAAGGGAGAAATTTAAAAATTGTCAAAACATTATCCCACATTGGCTATGGAGTTGAATTATGCACTGTTTAAAAGGTAAAGCACACACATTGTAATGTGAAGAAAGAGCTTGGAGGCTCTTGGTGATGCACACAAGAGGTGCATTGGTTCACGTTCCTAAGCTGGTGGGTGACATAAAAGACAAGATATTTTGGTGGGGCCCGCATGGATGACATGGAAGATGATGTGGTGGTAGATGAAATAGATCATGCATGGATACCAAGGCATAAAAGATCAATAGTAGGCATGATGCCTCAAAGGGAAAGAGATCAAGATCATCTCATAAAGGGATCGCACCTACACAACATGTGGCAAGGCCGATAGTAGGGCAGATGAGATGGATGTGACATGGCGGGAATATAGGAAGGGAATCTAAGATGGAACTAATACATTTTGTGTCAATTTTTGACCTTTAATTAGTCAATTTGGAGACCCAAGTGTGTCGAATAATCCACCAACAGTTTTGTTGGTATTTTACTAGTCAAAATCGTGACACATCGTTGTTCATGTTGAATGATCTATGCCAGTATTGGTCAAAATTGATATCTACAATTGACAAGGTTACTCAATGAAATTTCAACCAATGTTGGTTGAGATGTTTGGGACATCCGACCAGGATGCCAAACCCATGATGCTAAATTTCAACATAGAATGGTTGATATGTAGACCATTGTTGGTGAGGGTTTTGACCAAAATTAGTTGAAATTTTGACCAATATGGAATGTTAAAAAAACACCTAAAGATAAATATCTAGATTAATCACCAACGACATCCTGGTCGGTGATTAGTCTAGATATTTGTCTTTAGGTATTTGTGTTACTTTGCATACCTTTTTTTAGTACTCATCTTGGAATGTTGTTTTTACAAAAATATAGAACTTAAAAGTCTACTTGGAATGCTTCTTAATAATTATCCCTCTTTAACATAAATTTCTTCCTAATGCCTAAAAATGTAGGTTGAAAATGATTAGAAGTGTCACACCGTTATATTTCTTTGAGATGGAGTTGTTAGAAGTGCATAACTATTTAGAAGGATTGAAAGTTTCACAACACATATTCCCTTTCTCATTGAACACTTGTAATTGGCAGTTCAGGTGTTGTAAATTTTGGAAGTAAAATTTAACCTCATCAGAACCTACAAAAATAAGATCCAATTTCTCACTATCTCAAGTCTAAAAAAATGTTCAATATCTATTATGGGAATCCATGCTAATATGAGTCAATCTTCACGAACAATCTTTCATGAGTATGTGCTTGCTAGAACCCATCTTTCTTCCTAAGTTCCTGTGAATCACTACTGCTGAAAGATGAGTCATGAAGATTTAATTGATATTTATATACGACTGATTCCCGAACTATGATACTATGTAATGTTGCACTAGAAAAACATAATAAGTAAAAATATTTTGACAAAATGTTTTTTTCTCATGTATAAAGGCTCAGAATACCTCTGCACTATGTTGATTGAAGTTTCCCACAACTAAATAATAATTCCCATCCTCCTTCACTACATATTCCATCTCCCCATGGCCTAAGAACAAAAAGAACATGGATTTGATTTGATTGTCACATACAGAAGGCATAAATACATAGAGCCACCAGGCCACATGTTATCAAAAGAACAATTTTCTCTCTATCAGTGACTATAGTAGCATAGAAGAGAAGGTTCCTAACACAACAATCATTGTTTGTAACTTTGTAATAATCCATAATAAAACATCAAACATCATAATCTTGATAGAATGGAATACAAGGTTTGTTCTTAGAACCGAATCCACAATAGCATAGAAGAGAATTTTGTGAACATAAATTATGTAATCAATAAAAAAAATGGATTTGGAAGATGTAAAAAAGAGTATTAAATTTCTAATAAATTTCCAAAGGATAAGAAGATGAGGTCCTAAACAAATTTTTTCACAGCATAGAGGAGGAGGTTTCTAAGAGGACCACTTTTGCAATCAATAAAATAATAAATATTGAAAGTGTAATAGCATAGAATAGAAGTGATAGAGGTAAAATTTGTAATCAACAAAGATGCCAAAAGGATAGTAACATACAAGAGAAGGTCCTAACCAAACTCTGTAGCAACATCGAAGAGAAAGTTGTTAAGAAGACAACTCTTGCAATCAATAAAACAATAGAACTTTAAGGTTTCCTAACATAGAACAGAAGGTGATCAAGGTAAATTTATAATCAAGAAATATGCCCAACGGATAGTAGCTTACATGAGGAGGTCCTAAACAACTTTTGTTACAACGTAGAAGAGGAAGTTTCTAAGAGAACAACTTTTATAATCAATAAAACACCAGATGTCCTAAGTGTAGTAGAATAGAATATGTGGTCTCTAAGGCACCATTTGTATTCAAGTTATATATTCAAGGAGAGTAGAAATGGAGAGAATATCCAAACACAATAACTTTTAAGTTAAGAAAATGGAGTTGTGATATAGGAAGATTAAAATCATAGAGGAGAATGCAAGGTCTCACTAAAACATAAGATACAAAATTAGACTTCTGAAGCTTGCTTTCAAATTTACAAAGCTTTTGGAGATAACAATCAATCTCCTATATAACAAGGGGCTGAATCACCATACCACTTATTTTAAGCCTCAAAAGCCCTAAGTGAGGATTTGATGGATCCTGTATACATTCCTGCAAGCTCTCCTCTCCTACAGATTTAACATATTATTAATTTATTATGCAATCTAGCAAGAAAATGCTTCAGTCAAAGTTTGAATTTTTTTTTATCTAAGTTCTAAAATCAATCAAAAATTAGTGTTGACATTACATTTAAGTACAACGAGCAAGAGGTCCAAAAATCCAAATGACTTATCCTCACAACTAAGAAAAAATTTTGAGCCCGTATTTGACCAAACTGCAAATTCCTATTTCCAATAAGATCCATTTGAAGTGAACAAAATTTATGAGAATCCTATACTTGAGAAAATGCAATATCAAGTATCATGTTGTATGGGAAACACATTAAAATTTTCATCACCATGGTTCACTTTGAGTCATGAAATTTGTAAATGGAAGGTTTGTGAATCACCTTTACTTTTTTTTAAATTGAATTTAGTCCTTATATCTATGAAAATGGGGGATTATTAGAGATTTTATCATGGAAGGATGTTCCATTTTCCTATGATTTATTTAAGGTATTGTGAAGCCAAGCATACATGTTCCCTAGCTCCTTGCTTGAAGGTCAATTGTGTGAATTTCTTATTCAAGCCTTGAGCCTTTGCATCTTTGTTTCTAAAGGATACTGTAGTGAGGTAATCTTGAAATCCATATGCTTAAAAAATAAAGTTTTCATTTCATTTTAGGAGTCAAATGCCAATATTGATGTTTTTGTGGCGCTTGAAAAGAAGCTTTAGGTGCCTATTTTGCACTAAGCTTCTTCACATCATTCTTTTTAGTCATACCAAATGTCGAAGCCTTTGGTACAACAAAGCTAGTAACCCATTTGTGAATATGAAGAAAGAGTACAAGGGAATATTTTGGTAGGAGAAGATAATTACAGTTTTCCAATTTGTTACCCTTCCCAAATACTTCAAATCTGTGCAACAATGCTACATTGAGCTCTCAAAGAAGACCAAAGAGAAGTTTGGATAAATAGATCGATATTTCCTGAAGTTAACTGATGCAATGGTTGCATGGATTGAGGCTTGTTTAGTAAATTTGATTCAGATTTTTTATGAACCCTTTCTAATCTATAGGATTGATTTACTTCCAGTGTAGTTATTTTTAGCAGTCAGATAAGACTGTAAGCACTTTTAGTTAGAATAGTGGAATAATGGAATAAGGTATCCATTTGAGTGATGTTACTCATAGTGTAGGAGTAGCAGTTATATGGGTAATACTATAGTTCCTTCCATTTAATGTTTCTTTTTCAAATAAAGTGGCAATTATTGTGTTCTTCAGTAAGGCTGTAGTTGAGTGTTTTAGTATGCATTAGTTCTTTTAGATGCTTTTAGTTGGCACCATTAAAATTAAGGCATGAACAATCTAGGAAGATCCCACAATCAAGGTGTGACTATGTAATATCCTCAATCTGGGAATACCACTTTCCTTAGCAAAACATCAATTTTTTGTACCTAATATGCTTTTCTACCACTATTATTTCTATAAAAAAACACTTACCAGTGCTAATTATTACTTTCAGATGGACATATTTAGGTTTGTTTCACATGTTTGACAATAAACTTAGTGCAGATCTATAATTTGACAAAAAATAACATGGACTAAATATCCTGAACACTTATTCTCACAATGATAGTAAGACCTATGACCTTACAATCAATCTAGTGCTAGATTAGGAGTGATACTAGATATGAATTCTTATGTTTGGAATTGCACTAAGTATTCATCTTTACTTTAGTACTCCAGAAAGCTCTACCATATTCATCAACTCCAACAATAAACTCATCAACTCATAAATTTCTCCAATGCTAATCCTTGAAGAGTTTCGGTTAGAATTAAGGACCATGTCTCGGCCAAAGAAATTGCTATTCAATAGAAAGATCCCATGAATGCAAATACAACTCCTGCTAAATATGGAGATAAGCACCCAAGAAAAAGGGTATTACAACTGCACCAACCATGTATACACTTACAGTTAGCTCACACTAGCGGCAATATAGACTCAATTTCAAAAATAATTCTATGTCATTCTAGAAGTAATAGCTACAGGATAAATCCATCATAAATATCAGAAGACTTAATAGAGAGTCCATGAAAATCTTCTTTAATGTGCTTCAAATGAAATATTGATCCAACAAAAAGAAATGATATCTAGCTTCATACAATTATCAAAGCTTCCTTCAAATATATATTTGTCGATGAATTATGTTAGTTTCCCATATTTGAACGTAGTGGCCAATACTAAGGATTCACATCAAATGTCAAAATTGAAATATTTTCAATAACAATCTCGGTGGAATTAACACTTTCTATTAAAGGACCTTAGGTGGTAAACATGTATCATACCAGTATAAAATAAAAGGGCCCTGCCTCAAAATATTACACCAATCTGAAGTAGATGCAATAACAATAGAAAACTTTATTTCTCCAAATAAGAGACATATACTAATATCTTATTAAGGGTTGTAACCCTCTATCATATAAGGGAACTCTAAGGGTTGTAACCCTCTATACAGTCAACAGATTAAGGGTTGTAACCCTCTATCATGTAATGGCACTCCCACCCCTATGACCACTGTAGTTTTAAGGGAGATGCCTTAGTATATTTCTTGTATTATATATGGTTTAGGATGTAGGGAAGGGCGCCAGATGATGAGGGAGCAGTGGCAAGCCTGCTGAAGACCTAGTGAAAGGGTGCACTTGTTAAGCACCAATGGTGGTTGGAAGATAATTGATGAAGAGAGGGGGTATGTGATGGTTAAATATGTCTATATGGATGTAGGGGAAGGTTTTAGAACTAGTGTTGAGGTTGTGAGTTGTAGGTAAGGGTAGTTTCTACAAATCACTAGGTTATTAACCCAAAAGGTGAGGGTTTATCAAATAGGAGTGTGGATGTGTGAGTAAGACCAAACAAAGTTGAAAAGTAGAAGGGCTACATGAGAGCAATGGTGGGATTTGAATAGACCAGAATGAGTGGGGTGTTAAAACATGGTGAATAGACCATGATGAGATGATATATGGTCTTGGGAACAAGGTGAGAGGTCTATTTGGAGATTTGGCATGGTGGAGGCACTAGGTGCACTAGGTAGCCTAGGATGGTATTGGTTCTTGGAGAGATTGGAACAAGGATAGTGATAGTGAACTCATGAGCATGGTTGTGGGAGTGATTTATAAAGTTAGGGTACTCTACTTGACCCTTGAGTGAGGCTAACTCCTTGAGTGGATTCCAAGTTGCTTGTAGAATCCTCTTTAGTTTGTCTGTCATATCATACCAACTCTACTATTATGCTAGAATGTGGAACACAACTATGCATCAACAAGTGGAACACTCTTGTGCTAAATTAAACTTGTGACCTGATTTTGACTCAAGCTCTCCAAGATACTTAATAAGTCAATATTTATATAAAGATATTTTAGTCTTAGACAAATGTATTTAATGTGAGGAAGTGGGAGTCCAAAGGAACTGATTTAACACTTCAAGAAGAGAATACTTACACAAAATGAAGCCGAATCATGCCAGACAAGTTGAATATTGGCCCTTCCAGTTTTTTATTTGATAGTTGCATGACAATGACACTTTCAAAATACACTTATGAGAAAAGACCTAGAACAAATAAAATTGATTAAATAATGAAGGTATGTTAGTTTGAGCCTCACTTGGTTTTGATAATACTTTAATATTCTCTACTTAACAAGGCCAACCATGTGAAGGTGGAAGCTCATCTGGCCTCACCCCCCTCCCCCTAACATCAATCTAAATTCCCCATTAACATCTAATTACACACTTCATTCATCCATTTATAAACAATAACATTCAATCAATACAATCACATAACATTCATTAATATGCAACACTAATCAAGAATTCATTAACACATAACAATATTCATTAACATGACATAAATTCAATATTAATACACAATATTCATAGTTAATTCATTTCTTTTTTGAGTTTTTCTTAGATTTATTAACTCGGAAAAGTCTTCCAGGAGCATCAATATCTTCCTCCTCTTGTGGTTTTGATCTTAAATTATGGTGCTTCCTCGTGTTTTGAGGAGCACGAGACTGCTGCACTAAAGGGGGGTCTGTTGCAATAACAAGTAAATAGGTTAAATTCACATAATTTTTTTTACTGTTACATGTATTTCAATAACCGATAGAACATAACATGCATTTTTCTTTACCTGACAATGCCACATCATGTACAATAACATTTTGATATGTCACCACTTCAACATGCTCAACATGCTCTAAAATATTCAAAAAAATGTTAAACGGCCAGTTGCAATTAAAGATGTTAAATTCTATTAATAATTTTGTAATTTATTTCCAATAGAAAATTAAAACCTCCACCATTGTGATGCACATCATTTTCTTTGTCACACCCAGGTTTTGTGATAGGATTTGAAGGCTGCAATAAAATGTCATGCACACTGTTATCATGAAATAGTCAATTTATGTTCAAAATTAACTATTTAATTTGATTTACTTTTCATTTGACCGATTTAGCTGTGTCTCATCTGATGCAGAAGATTCTTTTTTATGGATTTCATATTCTTGGCGTAGGTGTTCAACCACAAATTTATAGCCTTCCTTCAAGACTATACTTTTGTCTTCATCGATGGGCTCTACATTGAATTCTGTGCCCTATATTTTTTGTTTAATATCATCAGTTTTGCATGTATGATTTGATTAAACAAAATTGTTTGCAACCTTATATATAAAAATTTGATATGAAATTCCAATGCTGCTACTTACAAGTCGAGAGTGAAGTTTCATATAGCCACCAGAGCCAAGTTTGTGTTGGCCAACCTTTTTTAATCTCACTTCTATAGCTTTTGATGTGTCTTGTAGTCTATGAAAATTTTGAAAAATGTTAGACTATATATTTACAAAGATCATTAATTATTGCATGATTACATTCTACTTAACATTATCACATCATACCTTCTTTTGTCATCTTCTGGTTGAATTCCTCTACCCTTTAGCCTTTTCTCTTTTGCATCTTCCATTATTTCATTCCATTCCATTGGTGGAATCATAGGAGGATGCTTGTACTTTGGGTTATCCTTTAGAGCCCTTCTATATTGGTCCCTCCAAGTCTTTAAATGTTTGGATGCTTTTTTAAGAATCAGGGCACTGTCAAAAGTTTTATTTCCAAAGAGGTCCTCTAAATATTTAATGAGCTGATTTTTTAATTCAACATCCTATTCATTCCACCTTTTTTGAAAAAACAAAATTGTTAGATATCATAACTTTAATATAGTCCAATAAATGGAAGATAATAAAAATATTGCACCAATATTATGAAGCTACGTACCTTTTACGTATGGTGGGCCCAAATAGCTTCAATGTCATTTCAAAAAGACTATCATAAAAAACATCATTTCCTACAAGAAGATCATGGAATTATCAATCCAAAATGAGTTATTTATAACTAAACTACAATTACACTATAAATAATAATAATTTTAAAGCACCTGGAAGCTTTGGTACTTTTAATAGAAACACATTTTGCTTGTTGAATAAAAATGAACCAATACTAGTAACACGGGCTGATCCAGGAAATGGTTGAGCTTCAATAGTATTGGTCTCTGTTCTGGTACCAGGTGTAGGTGTATCAATTAGTGCACAAAATATGTCCATGTGTATAAAATTCACACAAGAAAAATAATCAATGCATGATTAGCACATAAAAAAATATAGAAAAAAAAGGTTTTACCATTTGTAGCTCGTACAAAGGAAGATGTCTGCAAGCTCCTTGTTGCGGACAATGCGGTCGGCAATATTGGAATGTTGATCGAAGGAGGCGTCTGCACTTCATCATGAGCTGAAGAATAAATTGTTAGCAAAGACATTTGCAATGGATAAAGATTAAATGGGGTACTAGAAGCATCCCAAACATAAGTTGAGTCAATAATGCATACAAAGGTTAAATGAATGGTTAAAGGTTTAAGGATTATTTACATGAAGGTTGTGCGCTACAACCCTCACCATATTGACAATGATTCAGAGGTGTCAAAAAATCCTGTAAGAAGAACACATCATATTTTAGATCATGATCCATAAGATAGTATAAAATATAAACATCTATTGAACTTTAATTATCGCTTAAGATTAATTACTGCTTACATTCATACAATTGACTCTACATATCAATTCATCTTTGAGTGCCTCTGTCTCCTCAGTTTTGTTTGAATCATCAAAAGGTTAAGAATTTCTTTAGTATATTTATTTTGAATCTAAGTAGCCATGAAGATAGTGTTAGCGCTATGTGCGATGCCATCTAAAAATGCCACCTCAATTTTAAATCGCAATCGATTTGTTGTCATTTGTTCTTTTCCCTATCAATAAGTGTCAAGTTGTGACATCAATATCAGTAAAATTCTATCAAAATAAATCCAAAGCCATAAAGAATCTAACATAATAATATGACATTTGTTTCTATATAATTTCTATAATTACACTAATTAAGGTTTAACTTTGATGAAGAAGGTGTTTGAGGAACATCCTTGTCTTTGTCTTGTGATGGATCCATGTCTCCCTGTGACAAAGATTAGTAATTCTTAGCAATCAACAACAAATTGAAAGTAATTAACTTACCAAAAAAATTTATTAATAAAACAATAGATTGTATATTGGAGTCAATATTAATTGGAGGCAATTGGTTTAAACGTTATACTTACCAGTCCCATGATAGGGAATTTTTTTGTATCTACATGATTCAAATTATAATCTATCAGAAGCTCTTCCCCTGCACTTATTGATTTTATCGCACATACAAATACACGATTTCCCTCGTGTGCCTCAAATATACAATTCAGCCTCTTATTAGTTGACACAGGTCGAGAAATATTTATTAAAACTAAAATATTCCCTATTTCTTTTGGCCTTCCATCAACATACATATCAATCCTTCTACTTTGATAATTTTCTTTTCTTTGTATATAATTTCATGACAATGCATACCTACGCATACTTTTTTTTATATTGCACAATCTGCATCCAATTATTGTAATTGTAACAAGGTCCTACATACTCCATTAATTCAACAACTTGATTATAACTGACCTTTATGCTATCCATGGAAAATAAACCCAAACCATGTAATGAAGATGGAGCTATGCGATATATCCTTTTGTTAACAAAAAAATCGGTGTTAACTAGAGCTAGTTCCTTGGGTACCCATTCTTTCTAAAGATGTGTGTACCTTAAGGGAACCTTCCTATCACCTTTGGTCTTGTTATCATTAGAACACAACCCCCCCTCAGCAAGGAAAAATTGCATTCTTTTATTGAATTTTCTTCTAATCTTTTGACCTCTAGTTGATCTCCCTATTTTAGACCTACTAGTTGTCTCAATTTTGTCTTCTATTCTTGCATGAACCTCAGTTGACAAAGAGAAATAAGAAAAATACCTATGTGGTGATACCTACAATCCATCAGATGAGAGACATATTAGGATCTATATATTTTTATTAATAAAGAGAAGGAAACCAAATAATAAATTATACATGTCGATCCATGTCAAAGGCATTAAATTTCTTGCATATGTAAATCATTTATCTTAAGTGAGACAAAAATTACATGATATGTAAGCTACAAATTAGATAGAAGACAAAATTTACATGATGCAAAATATAGTCCATGACATAAGAGTTCAACACATAATAACTTAATTATAAAAACATACAAGTCAAACAAATTTCTATGAATAAATCAATACCTCATACGTGACATTGATCATACCTTGACATACATTTCATTGATCATGTTATTGATCATCCTCTTCATCCATGTCATCATCATCATCACCATCATCATGCTTTTCACTTTGATCATTGTCATTGTTGTCATCATCATCATGACCACCATCTTCATCACCATCATCATCATCATCATCTTCATCACCATTATCATAACCATCATCATCATGACCATCATCTTCTTGATCAACACCATCTTCATCACCATCATCATGATCATCATCATCATCGCCATCATCGTCAGCATCACTAGAATCATCATCACTTTCTTCTTCTTCTTCTTCTTCTTCTTCTTCTTCTTCTTCTTCTTCTTCTTCTTCTTCTTTGTGTAACAGTTGTTCATTATCATCATTTACTTCATCTTCTGATTCTTCAATATCTTCTTCTTCCATCACATTATACTTTATCGGCCTTCCTCTTGGATCATGTCTAACAAAAAATGACCAACCTAGTTTATGTCGAATGTCAAAGTAAAACACTATCTCACATTGTCTTGGAAGAACATAGGGCTCATCTCCAACTAGCTAAAATGACCTTGTATTAATCATTGTAAATCCACTATCATGTTCAATAATAGTCCTATCATGATCATTTTGATTCCGTCATAGCCTGTACAATTTGATGATAAATAGAACTAACTTGAATGAATAAAAATCACACTCAAGTATATCATCTTGTTAATCTCTAAGTTCTATTGATGATTAGTGACCAACACTTAGTCATTCACTTAGGCAGTTTTAGTTGGCTATCACCATGGCCGAGCTAAAACTATCCAAGGCCGAGCAACATTACCGAGCAGTATTCAGGGTGCCAAGTTGTATCATGCCGAGCCGAGTAGGATACTTAGTGTTGAGCGACAAAGATGATTAAGTATCGAGCAGAACAATTTTTGTATACATGTCTGGAATGATTCAAACTTCGAGGATAAGTGTTCACACTAACTTGTATAAGATTTTTGGGCCAAATTATGTACACATTTAATATTTTCCTACGGAGTTAGTTATGCATTTAATTTTTTTATCCTATGCATGACCTATTGTAATCATTAATTGTAATACCTTGGAGGTATGGGTATTAGATCTTGATTGTTGATCTAGATCTCACTATCATACTTGAATAGATATATATGATTCCTTTTAAACCCTATTTTTTAAGTGTGTGTAGAGAGAAGTGGTGACTGCATTTTGAAGTGAAATGCATAGAGGGTTATTTTGTTAGGAAGTAGAGATCAAGTAGAGTGACATCACAGTGAACAACAGAGTAAAGACATATCAGATTGTGAGATCATAGAAGGTACTAGGAAGAGGAGATCTATCATCAACATCTGAGTGCATAATGAAGGATCATTACTTGAAACATTCTAATCATTGTATCAAGTGAAAATCTCTTCAAAAAGTGGTTCTAGCAGACCTTTCTAAATCTTGTAACAGGGTGCTTACTTTATTGTAAGTTGAAATCCTTTCACAGGGTAGATTGTAATGATCTTTAGCTCTTAACCAGGCAAACCTTTAACAGGGTAGATTACATTTTGTAATCAACTTTTGTAGCCCTAACATGCACACTTTATTGCTGCAGTAGTGAAGAATTTTTTGGGTGTCATCCCCACCCCAGTTTTACCTATTTGAGTTTCTGGGTTACCAAGTTCTTGTTTTATGAGTTATTTATTTCATTGTGTGGATGTTATTTGATATTACATTAGATTCATATATGTATGAATCTGGATCAGTTTGTTTTAAGTGTTTAAATTTTAAGATCTTATTCACCCCCCCTCTCAGTACCTTGCTTTCCCATTATTGTATTTCCAACAATTGGTATTAGAGCTTAGTTCTATAGAAAGTCATAATTATCTTGAGAATACAGATCTTGAGATAGAGATCTACAAGATGGGTAAAGTCATTGAGAATCAAAAGATTGAAATTTAGCTAGCACTACAACAGCTTGAGACAGTAAGACATGAATTAAAGAAGTCCTTGATAGCAAGGAAATATTTGGCCAAACAAATGAATGACACTCATTATCAGGAAGAGGACACCACAAATCTATTTCAGAATGGAGATTCTACTGAGAGTGATGCAACAATAGTAGATCTACTGGAAAATAATAGTGCACTATGTGAAGAAGTCATAAACTTGAAAAAGGAACAAGAAGCCCAATCAATAAGAATGTGTGAAGTTGTTGAATAGAAAAAGAAAGCTGAAGATGACAAGGCTATGGCAGAAGAAGACAAAAGAATGATGACTATCAGAATTGATTAAAGAACACATGATGTAAAAACAATGATAGTCAATCAAGTTGACATGGAAAATCAATTGCTACTTGTGAATCAGGAGATCAGTAGGAAAGACTTGGAGATTGTAAATCTTAGATCTGAGAATAGTAAGTTGAAAGATGAATTGAGATCTGAGAAAGAACTTAACAATAGAGTGAATGATCCAAATGCAGCTTTGAGCTACTTTGAACAACTAGTGGAAGCATCAAGAAGACCTAAAGATTCTTCTGGATTAGATCACACTGAACAACATACAACCACTGAAGAGGGATAATCATCTAAGATAGGTGAAAGAAGGTATGCAAAGCCAAGAAACAACAAGCCTATTTTCCACCACCTTGGGAAACCAGGTCATACAACAAACATTTGCCGAAGCAAAAATGGTAAGTCCAATCCTAAAACCAACTTTAATGGTTATTGCTTTAACTATAATAAGTTTGGACATCAAGCACGTGAATGTTAGACAAAGGTAAGAAATGCACCTTCCACACCTAGACTTAATGGTAATTGCTATAATTGTTACAAATATGGTCATGGAGCACAAGATTGTAGATCTAAAGGTAAACAACAATGGACATCAAAGGCACAAGAAAAATCACCAAGAAAAGGCAATACTTACAAGTGGGACTACAACACATGGCATAGTTGTCAATACTGTGGTGAGTATGGACATGTTCTAGAAAACTATATAAGGACACATTTCAGAGGAAAGTCTAAGAGTTGGATGAATGTAAGCCTAGTTTGTCACAGTTGTCATAAAATTGGTCATACAAGGAAAGATTGTAAGACTAGGGTACCTGCTCCTAATGTTGAGAAGATTAGAGCACAGATGAACCATACATGGGTTAAGGAATCTAAACCATGTAGCAGTGAAGCTAGTACATCCAAGGTCACCCAATCCAATGGATCAGGTGATCACATTATCTCCAACTAAGAAAAGAGGTATGTAAGGAACTGCATCTAAAATTCTTATCTTACATTAGTTCCTAACATGAAATGTACAAAAGTCCATATTTGCATATGTTAAGATGCACTAGGACACATTTTGAAGTCAAAAATGCTGAGAAGAGCCAATTTCACTATAGGTGTTGAGCATTAGTCATGGACTCTAAGGCCAAGTTCTTTAGTGTGTGCCGAGTTTGTTGGCCGAGTAAGTTATGTGATGACTGAGTTTAGTGAGCCGAGTAGGATGCAAGTTGTGTTAGAAAGTCGAGGACAGCTGGCTTGCACTAACTCAATGGGAAGAACATTTATTGCTTACCTACCTTGACCTTTTGAAATCTATAAAGGATGAATAGTTTATTCTTCATTTTTACCTTGCAATTTTGACTAATTACAGAGCGATTGAAGTAGTTGTAGAATTGATCTTAACGAAGTTAGCATCAAAGATTTCATCAGCGTGCCTTCAACAATCCTAAGGTGAAAAGTATGAAGTGCTACTTGTTGAGTTACCCTGTTCTTTATTTTTAAAACCCTAATTTCAAGATTATGGTTGCAAGCTCTTCCACACTAGTCAAAAGTATGGAGGGAGAACAAGAGAAAATTCAATTAGTATGGAGTGATGAATGTGCACCTCTTAATTTTTGAGGCATTCTTGAAAGTGCAATTTAGAGTGATTTGACCAGAGCTCTCTCATCCATTCCACCAAAGGTACTTATGATCAACGATGTAAGATCTTGTTACATGGTTAAAATTGGTGAAGTAGGTGATAGTGAATTGAGAAAATCCTAGAGCAAATTGTGTGTTGATGGAATTCTGAAGGGAGAATTCAAACATTTAGCTGAAAAAGGGTTAACTCATGCCCTAGATTTTCCACAAGGTTTCAAAGATGAATGGATTATGGTTATTCTAAGCTGAGTTCATGATATGTGTATGTGGTTGGATAATGGACCAGTCAAGATAACTAAAAACATGATTCATCGAGTGACTAGATATCCTATTGTGAACGGGAAACAGACAATGAGAGATAATAGTAAAGAGGAAATTACACTGAACACTAGAGCTGTATGGAATAATAGAGGTATGACTATCTCTACAATTAAAGACCTAGAACTTGATTTTGGAGTAAGAGTAATTGCACATAAGTTCTATTAGTTGAGTTGACTAGATAGTGTTCCTTGTACAGCCGTTGACTAGGCATGGAAGATTGTTAAGAAGAATAATACATATGATCTTTTTGAGCTACATCAAACACAACTAGCCGAGAACCTAGCATCAATCAGAAAAGATAAGAGCTCATCATGTAATTTTGGTTCCTTACTAGTCTGCATATTTTTCTACATTCAGGATACATTTCCTACATTAGGAGATATTGTTTGGAAAAAGGATAGACCCATTACAGTTCAGATAAGTGAATGTACTGAGAAAATAGGAAGTAATTTCAATAGCATTATGGGAAGCTATTTTGTGGAATTTAAAAGGATAATGAGTTTAAGAACTAGGATTCCTAGATCACTAGTGGAGAAGCACTATGAAGAAATTTGTTTTCTAGTGTTAGAATGAATTTAGAATAACTGAGAGGGGAGGGGTGAATCAGTTATCCTCAGGTCTAGATGTAACAAATAAAACTTTCTATACCTTAGATCTACTTGGTAGTAGTAGCATAAATCAACAACTTTAATCATGTAGTTTACTATCAATTCAAATTAGCTTGTAGTAACTGTTATACACTGAATTTGTGCCTCTGATCTCAAGCTCTCTTGGTCTTGATAATCTAGTATAACAAGGGAGTCATCTCAAGGTTGTGGGACCTTATGCTAACTGAGATGAAACCTCCAAATTCTAGGCTGGTTCCTCTTGGATAATCACCTTAACTTCCTCTTAAACAGGAAAGTAAAACTTTGGAGGGAAAGGGATAGAAGGAGTGCATGAAAGGGGAAAAACATGAAAGCAAACTACCTACTAGGTGATGCACCAAAATTAGGGTTTGGATCTCAGTATAGAGGAATGAAACCAATGAAGGAATCAGGTCTAATAAGTCACAACTCACTAGATAGGATTGAAAAAGTATTTCATAGGAGGGTCTGAACAAAAGACTCGACCTATGACCTGCAAACGAACATCCTTTTCTGCAACTAGGTGTAGGAATGAGACAAGACTGTTAGGGGTTGTAGTATACCCACAAAAAATCTAAAATAAGATCAGACATAGTAACACACAAAAGCACAGAAAGTGAGAGGGACTGGGAACCCCAATTTTCATTAACAACATTCATAAACTTCAATCCAATAAGAGATAATCGAGATAGTGAAGACAGGGATAGAACAAACATCACAAGTACCTCAAGAATATCTTAATCATCAATGGGAATCACAAATGTAGGAAACCACAAGGGCAGAAAGATTGCCACAAATTGGTCTCTGAGAGAAAATAAATCCCTTTACAATTGCCTCCTCCTCGCACTAAGGCTCCCCAAAAAACCTTAAATACAACACTCAACTGCACGCAGGTAGGAGTCCCAAAAACTTAACCGGGGTTATAGATTTTACAATAGAATAATTCCCCCTGGGACAAATCTAATCCAGTCATAAATGCTCCCAAAAATGAATCTCGATCAGATCGGACTTTTTCCCTTGCGCCCATCCCTGTACTTGATCATGCCCGCAGACAAGCAACCTGGGTCCATCAGTTCTACTCTGCAAATAGGCCTTGCCATGAATGCTCACCAACTGACCATAGCTTCCCAAGACAAGAAATGACCCCTGATGGCCGCCCATACCTCTTTATCAATGAGTCCTCAACTCATAATTATGCCTTTTAGACAACTGCATTTTGGAGGGCAATAACTTCTGGATCAGATTCTGGCCTGTCCAGCCACCGCTTAGCCCTCCAAAAGTCTACAAAAATGCAACTGGGCTCTGAAAACTTTTAGCCGTTTCTATATCGCACAGTCACTGGCCTTTTTCCTTTCCTCTGGATTCTGAGTGACTGAGCAACATTCTTTTTCTGCAATGCATGTTCTATCTGATCACGCACTCGCCCAGCCTTCTACTCTATTTTCAACTTGTGCGCGAGTAGGCGATGACATCTTCCCTCTATTGGGTCGCAAACTCGCAAGCATGGAAACCTTATTCTGTCACCTGACCATGAGCGCACGATGAGTTCCCCCTTTCTACAGTCGCCCACTCACGAGCTGTCCTCTCTTTTACTTTATTGCTCGACGAGTGAGCGATGAGCCCTACCTTTGTTAATTGCACACTCGCGGGTGCCTTTTCTTTCGTCTGCAATGACTGGCGACAGAGCGATGATGTATTCTTTTAACTCATCGCAAGATCGTGAGCCCCTTGTGATTCATCTAATTTGATCAGTGACTATGCGATGACATTATCCTTCAGCTTGTTTCCCAGTCACGAGCTACATTTGGTTCACCTTTATCCATCGGCGACTGAGTGATGGTGTTGAACAATCACCTAGTTGCCTAGTCGTGAGCCATTTTCTTTTGATCTGTATTGCTCGGCGACTGCGCGATGACCACTTCTTTCCTCGGTCGCTCGGTCGGGGACCCTTAAGAACCGTGAAAACCATATGTGCGACTAAGCGACCGCAACTTTAAATCAGCATGTTACACCTTCATCGCATACTTGCACTGCACAAAACACATGAGTTAGAACCTATGCGAGTAGGTGATGACCTCAATACGACCTCGTTGCGCACTCGCGCAACTAAAACATTGACCACCCTAAGATATCACGACTGCGCGATACACACTTTTAACGACTCATCACCCACTCACGGGACTTAAAGACCTTGACCTAGATTGATCACGAGTGTGCGATGATCACCTTTGCCGCTCATCGCCCACTCGAAGACGGAACATGACTACTCAAAAATAGATCGCAATTGCGCGATGACTGCGATTTGCATCTCGTCGCGCACTCGCACAACTTAAAGATATGACATATAAACTGACGCGACTGTGCGATGAGACAAAAGCATGATGAAAAAGGGGGGGTGACCATTTTTCTCTTTTTGCGCAGTAAATACAGGATTTAAAATTGGAAAGCCCGGTCAAATGCATAGGATGGAGAATTTGGACAACATTTTGGCGACTTCTGCGGGATGTCAGCCTGCTAGACATGAAAACCAGTATCCTATTTGACATCAAACTATCCATTGGGCATGGAGTCATTTCTTGAGCACAAAACCTGACAGGGCAAAACTGTGCACGTGCACTTCTTGGAAAATATGGAAACTATACTAGAAAGCAGGGAAAGGAAAAAAACAAGACAAGGAACTAGTTAGAAGGAAAATAGGACCTACAGAGAGGGGTTAACCTCAAAGCAAGGCTTCAAATGGAAACCATTTACTGAGATTGGCAGGGCATCTCCGCCAAGAGTTGAAAGCTGGAAAGCATTAGATCCTCTGCACTCTATTATAACAAATGGTCCACCCCAAAAGGAATCAAATTTTGTGTGCCTGCCAGGCCTGGACCTGAACTCATCCCATTTGAGAACTACATCTCCAACCTTGAAGTTCTTTCCCCTGGCTCTTTTATCAAAGTTTCTTTTAGTTTGACTCTGATGGAATTCCATATCTTTCATAGATTTGTCTCTGATTTCTTCCAATTCCATCAATTGAACATACCTGATCTATAGGGGATCCTCCTCATCAAACATGGCATATTGATTGGCTAAGTCCAGAGCTGGTAATTCTGTTGAAATGGAAATTTTAGCCTCTCTACCATACACCAACATGTATGGAGAATTACCAATGATCTTCTTTGGGATAATTCTGTCTAACCACAAGGCAGACTTAAGTTTTGTATGCCAATCCCTTTGATTGTCCTGAAGAGTCTTCTTAATTATTCTGATCAGGTTCTTGTTTGTAGATTCTGCCAAACCATTACCCTGGGG
>MU225234.1:3895577-3927176 GCA_018584345.1 Thuja plicata | reverse complement strand
TACACATAGCATTCTCAGGTTTCTTTAACTTAGGTAGCCCTCTAACCTTTTTTAGTTTACTTATGCTTACCAAGTTATCAAAGTTCACATGACACAACCTCTTATGCCATAACCAAACATCATTTTATTGTGCAAACAAACATGTTTCTTCAGATAAATCCAGATAAAATAAGTTACCTTTAGTCTGATCACCACTTCCAACTAATTCTCCAGTAGAATCATAGATCTTTGCCATTCTGTGATGGAATTCAACTTTGTAACCAGAATTGTTTAGTTGTGCAACACTCAGCAAATTGTATTTTAGATCATCAACCCAATACACATCATCACATGTAATTTTGTCAGTCAGGTTAATCAATCCATTACCTTTGATAAGACATGGTGAATCATTACCAAATTTTACATATCCTCCTTTACATTGGTTTAGGGTTTTAAACTTATCTTTGTCACTAGTCATATGATGGGAAAAACCACTGTTAATGATCCAATGATCATTTTTTCTCATATAAGAGATTAGTGTAGTTTTCTCATCATCATCAGAATCTTCTTTCATTGCAACATAAACAACTTCTATATCATTGTCATTAGAATTATTAGTGTCATTGTCAAAAGTTTCTTCAGCAATATAACAAGATTTCTTACCTTTGTCTTTGTAGTCCTTATATTTCCTGAAGTCTTGGTCATCCTTTCTATCTTTGTATTCTTCGAATTTTTTGTCCCTTCTTTCATCTCTTTTGCATTTATGCAGTTCTTTATATCATCAAACTCTGAATAGCTCAATGAGGAGGCGATCTCCAACATTGCTTGATTGTGCTCTTGATTTTCTCTTAGTTGTACAGCTCAGAGAGGAGTGGAAGGTGGTACATAGGCATGTTCAATAAATTTCTTAGCATCATCTCCAATACCAGCCAAATGTAGTTTCATCAAGCTCTACCATGCAGGGAAGTTATCTTTGTTCAGCTTAGGAACCTCCTTCTTATACATCTTGATCTTTTCTCTCCAAGTACCTTCAAACTATTTTTAGGAGACCAATGCTCTGATACCAATTTTTACAATGAATTTAGAATAAATGAGAGGGGAGGGGTGAATCAGTTATCCTCAGGTTTAGATATAACAAATAAAAATTTCTGTACTTCAGATCTGCTTGGCAGCAGTAGCATAAATCAACAACTTTAATCATGCAGTTTACTATCAATTGAAATTAGCTTGTAGTAACATAAGAGTAAAGCAAACCATAAGCATTCACACAAGTTGACACAAGTATTTAACGTGGAAACCCAAAATGGGAAAAACCACCAGTAACATGCTACCAAGTTTTCACTCTTCTAAAGTGATGCCCTGTGAGGAGGCAACCCTGTGAAAGGTTACAATAACACACTACTAGGTGTGACCTAGTTAAAGGATTTAATCACCCTGTCAGGAGTGGTCTTGTTAGAGGACTTAGAACATTCCAATCTGAATGTCACCTTGTTAGAGGATTTATATGAATGATTGTTAAGTCAACCTTGTTAAAGGATTTAAATGATACAATGGTAAGAAAGTAATCAACAGTTGTGATCTGATACATACAACTTACTTTGCAATTTAGACCCAATTATAGATCTGATGTTAACTTACTAGATATCCTGGATTGTAATTTCAACCTTCCGATCTACATGGAAATCCATCAAGCAATCACACATGCAACTTTTTGCTTCTTCCTTTTGCCTTCTCTGCTAGATCATGCTAAATAGTAAATCAACTATGCTAACCTCTTGCATACACATACACTCTATCAACCTATATGAATAACCCCTTGAGGTTATCATATACCTCTCTATCTAGGTCAGATAAATATTTTTCCACTTAAACAAGATCATAGATCTTAGGTTAGGTCAGATCCAAGAGATCATTCCATCTTTGCATTACATTTACTTCTCCAAAGTAGTCTCTAATTAAATCTTGAAACCATGCATTAATTACAGTTACCCATACATTAAATGACGTGGATCAATCTTTAATTAACATTACATATCCTAGTAAAATTAACTAAGTCAGACAGAGATCTCAAATCTCATCATTAATCCAATTACTATAAGTCAGCCAGAGATCTCAAATCTCATCATTAATCCAGTTACTATAAGTCAGCCAACATCACTGTTTGTACTCGACAGTTTCAATCGTGCTCGGCATTGAGAAACTTTTTGCTCATCACAAGCAAATTTACTTGACACAAGAAACTTTTCTCACCATAAGCAACTTTGCTCGGCACAAGCCAAACTTGCTCAGCATAGAATAGCCAGAAAATCTGTCTTTGAAAGATAAACAACTAATTACTTTGCCAGAGTGCCAACTGATCAAGTACCCTTTTAGTTGCCTTAACTCAGCCATTCACTTGGTCTTCTTGTTAAATATTCTTCATCAACAATAGATATGGTACTCAAACAGATAACAATAGTCTTACCAATTAAGGTTTGACATCAATGACAAAATAACAATTGCTTGCATTGTCACTTTCCAACATCTAGTTGATACATATAACACATATATCTAGGCTGTGACACCTAGGGTAACATGTTTAGAACCATTTCCCTATGAAATTAACATTGATGAAGCATCAACAACCATCATTGCACTCCTAGCTGATGCAATTGATACTACAATAGAAAGATTTGGTAATTTTGATGAAGCTAAAGTAAAAATTTCAAGAGGTTTAAAGGAGGGAACCATGGAGAGGAAAAGGAAGAAGATTGTGAAAAATCTAAAGAAAATGGAAGGTTTGAATAGTGATGAAGAACCTAAGGATGCACCTTTAGGCCTATCCACTAGACAAGGAGAAGATATATCTACAGAAGAGGAAGTCAGTGCATCTGAGGAGATCACTGAGAAAGCTAAGGGTAAGAAACCAGCAATTGTCGTAGTAACCAAGCCGAGTAAAACTAAATCTAAAGCTTGTTGAGAAGCTACAGTTAGATTTGAAATCTGCTGGCAATACTTTGGGTAAGGATGCTACCTCTAGCTCTTTACATTTTACTAAGTTGATCAATGCACAATGAAGAATAGCCATGCTTATGGCTGAAGATGGTCGCATTAAGGCCAAATTGATCACCATTCAGACAAGCCTATTGCCTCACTTGGAGGTAATATAGAAGGAAATTTTAGTTGCAAAAGAATTATTATAGAGAAATGCAAATCTCTCAACTGCAGAAAGTTTAGTGAGTCTAGCTGCCAAGCTAGAGATAAAATTGGAAGTTATGAAGATTGCCAAGGACAGTTGGGATACTACATTTGCATCCACCCTACAACTTCATAAACAATTTTTGGATAAGTACAACTTAACCCCACCTGAAATCAGTGACAAAAACAAGGGGGAAGTTGGTAAGGATAAGGAAGGTGGTAAGGATATAGTATGATAAATCAGTACATAATAGGTACACTTGTATATATATTTTTGAAGGCATGTATTCTATGTAAATTTTTGTATGTATAATTCTGAGTATATTCCTAGGGGGAGTACTTAGTATACTCAGGCAACATTTTGAAGTAATGATAAGTGTGTTTTTGCCACTAATATCAAAGGGGGAGATTGTTAATCTCTAAGTTTTTTTGATGATTAGTGACCAACACTTAGTCATTCACTTAGGCAGTTTTAGTTGGCTATAACTATGGCCGAGCTAAAACTATCCAAGGCTGAGCAACATTGTCAAGCAATATTCAGGGTGTCGATTTGTATGATGCCCAACTGAGTAGGATACTTAGTTCCAAGCGACAGAGATGATTAAGTGCCGAGAAGAATAGTTTTTGTATGCATATATGGAATGATTCAAACTTTGAGGATAAGTGTTCATGATGACTTGTATAAGATTTTTGGGCCCACTTATGTACGCATTTAATATTTTCCTACAGAGTTAGTTATGGATTGAATTGTTTTGTCCTATGCATGACCTATTGTAATAATTAATTATAATACCTTGGAGGTATGGGTATTAGATCTTGCTATCAGACTTGATTAGATATATATATATGATTGCTTCTAAAACCTATTTTGTAAATGTGTGTGGAGAGAAGTGGTGACTGCATTTTGAAGTGAAATGCACAGAGGGTTATTTTGTTAAGAAGTAGAGATCAAGAAGAGTGATAGCACAATGAATAGTAGAGTAAAGAAATATCAGATTGTGAGATCATAGAAGGTACTGAAAAGAGGAGATCCATCATCAACATCTGAGTGCATAATGAAGGATCATTACTTGAAACATTCTAATCATTGTATCAAGTGAAAATCTCTTAACAGAGTGGCTCTAGCAACCTTTCTAAATCTCCTAATAGTGTTCTTACTTTATTGTAAGTTGAAATCCTTTCACAGGGTAGATTGAAATGATCTTTATCTCTTAACTGGGCAGACCTTTAACAAGGTAGATTGCATTTTGTAATCAACTTTTGTAGCCCTAACAGGCACACTTTATTGCTGCAGTAGTGAAGAATTTGGTGGGTGTCATCCCCACCCCAGTTTTACCTATTTGGGTTTCTAGGTTACCAAGTTCTTGTGTTATGAGTTATTTATTTCATTGTGTGGATTTTATTTGATATTACATTAGATTCATATATGTATGAATGTGGACCAGTTTGTTTTAAGTGTTTAAATTTGAAGATCTTATTCACCCCCCTCTCAGTATATTTCTTTCCCATTATTGCATTTCCAACACATCTAAAGTGCCATAGTATCAATTTTAAAATTGTTGAGGATGTATGTCATTTCTAGATGAAATATTAGTGACCTCGAAGACTGCACTTATCCCAGAATCACAAGTTTTCTTTGTGTCATCTAACTTTTTTATGAAAAATTTATGGGCATGGTAGTACATAGCTTTGTGGTGTTTGATCTGCAATTATTCAAACATGTCAGGATTATTTACATCAATCTATTAGTTTATATTAAACTTATGGATCATGCTTAGTACACTTATACGTACCTTTCTACCTCTTAAACCATATGCTAGATCAAGAACCATTGGCGTAACATTAGGATCTCCATTACTATGAGCTTCTTTAACCAATGATGCAACACCATCCCATGTTAATGAGTGACCATTTTCTTGAGATTGTTGAATCCATACCATCATCCAATCAAAATTGTTTTCAATATACAAATATAGTGCATCCCAGTCACAAGCAATTGTAAAGAAAACAAATAGACCGCTTAGAAAAAACTTATATTGAAGATTTATCAGAATTAATAAACTACAATAACATCATATAATTACCTCTCACTTTCCTCAATCTACCTTTCCCCATCAATTACTCCCCTTCAAATTTTTTAATAGAGATGGGATCCCAAATGTGATCTACATGTATACTTGCTGCAAACTTGGGAAGATATTCACTAATGTATACCATGGTCTGGTATACCATATATCCCTCCACCATAGAAGCCTTAGGACGTGCTTTTTTTTGAGCCAATACCTTCATAAGTTTCAAGTGCCTCTCAACCATCCACATTGACCTACTTTGTACAGGTCCACACATTTCAATCTCCTCAACTTGATGTATGAGGTACTATTATTGAGCATTGAAAAATATTGGAGGTAGACACTTTTGCATTTCACAGATAAGATGGGGAATTTTTCTCTTCTAATATTTTATCTTTTTATCAATTTCTTTAGATGATAACCACCTAAAAGAGATTCAACTCGCAAGAACATATAAACAAGATTTTAGAAAAAAAAATATAATCAATTACATAAAAAGTAAAGCAGGTCATAAATATAATATATGTACAACAAGTCTAAGAAATAACACTTCTAACCTCATGTATTTTCCAAGATTGTATATAACTTGTTTAATACTGTTGTCAAACTGGTGTGGGAGGGATAGAGGTAGGACGTATTGCAATTAATAAAAAAAGATCTTTTTAATATATTGTAAAATAATACAATAAAAAGTATATGCAATTTTACAAATATATTGTAAATACAGAACATGAATTACCTTGACTAAGGTATGCCAATCATGTATTTTCAAACCTTGCCCAAAATCACCTTTCTTTGATACAAGACTGCATTTGCAACAAATCCTGTTGGAATTTTTTTTTTTATGACTTCTTTTAAAGCATTACTTTGCTACTCAGTTAATAACCAAGAAAGGGCACTATTATTTATGTGGTCTCCATTGCTATTTGATTGAATGAAACATATAATGCTATTCTAGAATTAGTCCATACTGATCTATGTGGGCACATGAGTACAAAGAGTTACTATGGTGATAGGTATTTCATTCTCTTTGTAGATGATTATTCTAGAATGGTGACAACTATGTTCTTAAGAGATAAATCAGAAGCATTCAAGATGTTTAAATGGTATAAGGCTATGGTAGAAAAACAAAGTGGTAAGGAATTGAAATGCTTAAGCTCAGATAGAGGAGGGGAATTTATTTATGATGAATTCACTAATTTATGTAATGAGCATGGAATTAAAAGATAGGTTTCTACACCAAGAACACCACAACAAAATGAGATTGTTGAAAGGAGAAATAGATCAATTGTTGATTGTGCAAGAACAATGATGATTGAGAAAATCATCACTCAAAATTTTTGGAGGGAAGCTGTCAGTACTACTTTCTACACATTGAACAAAGTACAATTGAAGAAAGACAAAGAAGACACCCTTTGAGTTTTGGTATGGTTACACACCCAATGGAAGTTACTTCATAATTATTGGTAATCAATGTTATATTTTGAAAGATGATAAAAATGGAAAGCTTGACTCCAAAAATGATGAAGGTATATTTCTAGGGTATTCCACCAAAATCAAGGCTTATAAATTTCTTAACAAGTCCTCTAACAAGATCATTGAAAGTGCAAATGTAAGAATGTATGAATTTGCAGAAAAGAATGATAAGGAAAGCATAAAAGAATAAGAAGAACACAACAGGTTTGTTTACACTGAAGAACCTGACACTCTACCCGAGCAACAATGTATCACTCTTGAGAAATAGAACATTGCACCCAAGCATCAAGCTGTAATTACCAAAAACCTAGAAAATAGTCAAGATGATGTTCTGACAAATGGAGATCAGAATGAAGGTCAAGAAGATGAACAAAATGATGGGAAAAGAGCTAAACCAAAACTTTCCAAGTATGTCAGAAGACATCATCCATAGGATCAGATTATAGGAGACAAGAATGATGGAATGAGAACAAGAAATAAGTCACTAAACACTAGATGTTTACTTTGTGATTTTGAGCCTAAATCTGTTAATACTGCACTTGAAAATGAGGAATGGGTCAGTGCTATGAATGAAGAAATAGAACATATTAAGAAGAATAGTACATGGACACTAGTACAGACACCAAATGACAAGAATGTCATTGGTACCAAATAGATATTTAAAAACATGCTGAATGAGAATGGAGAAGTCACAAGAAACAAAGCAAGATTAGTATGCAAGGGGTATGCACAACAAGAAGGTATTGATTATGGTGAAACCTTTCCACCCATTGCCATACTAGAAGGATTTAGAATTCTTCTTTCTTATGCTGCATTCAAAGGATTCAAGGTATACCAGATGGATGCCAAATCTGCATTCCTAAATGGAATACTAGAAGAAGAGGTATACATTAAACAACCATAAGGGTTTGTTGATCTAGACAAGAGAAGCATGGTATGTAGACTATATAAAGCCTTGTATGGATTGAAACAAGAACCTAGAGCCTGGCATGAAATAATTCACTCCTATCTCATAAGCATTGAATTTGTAAGAACAAGTGAAAATAGCAATCTGTACTTAAAACAAGATATCAATGGTAATATTCTAATTTCTGAAATATTTGTTGATGATATCTTTTTTGGGGGAAATGAAATGTTATGTAAATCCTTTGCTAATGAAATGAGAAAAGAGTTTGAAATGTATATTTTTGGGGAGATCAAATTCTTTCTTGGCCTACAAATTCTTCAACAAGATGTAGGTATATATATCACTCAGTCCAAATACATCAAGGAAGTGCTGAAGATATTCAAGATGGAAGATTCCAAGCCAGTTGGAACACCTATGGCTACCAGATGTAAACTAATAAAGGAAGATAAGTCAAATGAGGTAACTCGGACCTTCTATAGATCAATGATTGGAAAATTAATGTATGTTGTTAATACAAGACCATATATAGAACATGTAGTTGGAATAGTTGGAAGATTCTCTGCTAATCCCAAATAATCACATATGATTGTTGTCAAGAGAATTCTGAGATATCTAAAGAATACCAAGGACTATGGCGTATGGTATAAAAGAGAAGGAAAATTTGAGCTACAGGTCTATATAGATCCTGATTGGGCTGGAAACATAGATGACCGAAAGAGAAAACCTAGAGGAGCATTCTTCATGGGCGACAAACTTGTCACATGAATCAGCAAGAAGTAAGGATGCAGCTCACAATCTACTGCAGAAGAAAAATATGTGGTAGTTTTTGCAATTTTCTCTAATATTGCATGGATCAAACAGTTGTTGGAAGGTATGAATATGAATATTCTTGAACAAGTGATTATCTATTGTGATAATACCAGTGCAATAAACATATCAAAGAATCCAATCATGCATGCTAAGGGTAAACCTATTTTTATCAATTATCACTACCTAAGAGAACAAGTGGAAGAAAAAGAAGTGATACTAGAATATGTTCAAACAAAGGAATAATTAGGTGACATATTCACCAAGCCATTTCCAAAAGATATGTTTGAGTACCTGAGACAGAGACTAGGGGTCCAACCCTTGTCTATTGGTCAGTAAGCTAACTAGGAACTACATTAGCCTACACACAAATTAGAAGATCATTCATGTTGATCCAAGCAATAGATGGACTGCAATGATACATATGTAAACAACAAGGTACATACCTAAACCGAACACCTGAGTTACTATATTGCTGATGGATAGGGAAATTCAAGGAGTATATTCCAAAAAGGGATGGAAGATGATATGGAAAAATTGTTTGGCATTGTTGTCAAAGGGAGAGATTATCTCATTATCAAGAAGAGATTATATCGTAATCCACTCATTCTCCATGGAGAGTTGTTCCTAAGAATTCAAAGGGAGAGTTAATAATTATCCAAAGGGAGAGAATACATACTAAGGGAGAGATTGCTATCAAAAGAAAACAAGATTAATATGTAGAGGAACAGTCAAGGCTGAGTACATAACAAAAATAGAATCAGAAACTACTACATCTGTCCAGTAAAGGGATTAAAGGTTGAAGAAAGACACTCTACAAGAAACAAATCTAAGCTATTTAAGCTTATCGAGAGCCAAACATTTGTATTATTTATAGAACAAAAAGATTTGGGAAAGATCAATGAAATACACTAGATATATTTCATATTGTATTAGTAATAATATAGTGTGATAATGTAGTGTGTTGCCATCAATGCCAAAGGGAGAGATTGATGACATATAACTAATTAAATGTTTGATGATTTTAATTTGATCACATAAATGTAGAAAGATAATACAAGACATTAAATCAGTTAATGGATTGTATTTTCATTGATGTCAACTTGATATAATCTGATCAGTTATATACAAAGTGTCAAAGACTTCAGAAAATCAGAGGGATAAAGATTATGCTTTCAGTAAAGCATAATAGTGCAGCATTTACTAAGTGACTACAAACACCGATAGTTAGTGGAACCCGATGGGCAGAGAAACTCGAAAGAAAATTCACAGTGATGCTTGAGCAATAAAACTGACAGGCTTTAATGATGAGTAGAATCACAAGCATTACCGACAAGCAGAACTTCATAGTGATGCCCGACGGATAGAAAACCTTGACGGAGATGCCCAAGGAGAACTGAAGTGTTTACTAAAGCTATCAAAGAGTTAAACACAGAAAAGAACTGAAGTTCAGAAAAAAAAAATAGTTAGTTGGAAAGAGCTAAAGATAGAGGTAAGTGGTTGTTAACATTGTTTTCATCAACAAGTTAAAGTGAAAGATAAGTAAAATCTTTAAAGCTATTTTATCCAATTGTCAAGGATAAATCTATGGGATAAAACTGAAGTAAATCTTTAAATCAAGATTGGCTAAAATGTGGATCACACCAAGAACAAGAAAATCAAGAAGTTAGAAACAATGATATCTTGTATATAAAGAAACAATATAATTCATTATGAATTAGGGGAGTGAATATAGAAGAAGGATGCTGGAGAGAAACTGCTGAAGAACAACTTCATACAGTCCTGATCAATCAAGCTGAGGAAAGAGCTAAATATTTCTATGGACACCGACCAAAAGAAAAGAAAAGCATCACCGAGCAGAAAAAAGTTGAGCAAAGGTATTGAAAAGATACACTGATCAGAAAGGTATTATGAGCTTACAATAGATCTAAAAATTTGCAAGTCTAATTTGTATGTGTGAATAAATCATTTACTATTTCAGTTTAACCATTGAATCAAAAAGTCTCTTAACTGAGAAGGACTTAAAAATCCTTTCTATATTGAGATACATCCCAAGGAGTATCAAAAATTTTGATCATGAAGATAACATGAGATTCCAGATACCATTTGACAAACTTCAGTGGGTTTGGTCATAGAAGGTAGCATAAAGATGCCAAATATCAAGTGATAAACTATTCTATTTAAATCCTCTAGTAAGGTCACACCTAACAATGTATTTGTAACCTTTAACAGGGTTTAATCTTCACCGAGCTCACTTTAGAAGAGTGAAAATTTTGGGTTACCATTCCCAAGTGGTTTTTCCCTTAACAGGATTTCCACGTTAAAAATCCATGTGTCAATGTGTTTATGAGTCATTACTTTAGTGTTTTGCATTACACATAACTAATCTAGATTGATCGGTACACACTAAGCAATTTACTATTTTTTGGTAAATGAAAGATTGCTAATCAATAAATAGTAAGAATAAGGTTTAATAGTGAACTCCAAGAAGTACTTATTTGTTAAGATTATTTGAAGACATACATCTTGTAGGACTGAAGATAACTAGAGGCTTAATATTGTGGTACTAAGTTTTTGGGTTGATTTATTGGAATATTTTTAAGGCCACTGATTCACCCACCCCCCCTTTCTCAGTTATTCTAAGAAGAGATGCCAACATGAGTGGATAGTGGCATATATCTTGATCCTTGTTCTGTGTAAACTACAGTGAGGTTGAACCAATTTCCTTTTTCTTTTTCTAAATCAATTTCTAAGTAAGGTCTACAAAACATTATGTACCCAAGGATATGAATATTGAAGGTCATTGCAGGTCACATATCTTACATTACACACTAACAGAAGATGATTATCAAAGAAAAGGGAGATAACTGACAAGTCATCCAGGTCTCTATGCCTTGATGCTTAGGTTTATTTTCAACATTGCATCCAATAAACATAGTATTCATACTTTCATGATACTTTATGAGTATTAGTGACAGTTGTACTATCCAATGATGTCCATTACACAAACACCCAATGATGATAAAAATGCTACAATGTATACAAATCAGTGACAGTCTTAAGAGTCTGGAAGTAGATGCATTTAAAGATTGCATGATTCATTTTTAGAACAACATAAGGTTTGAGCTCAAAATGATTTCCTAGTTCATTCGAAATCCAAGTCTAAACTACTTAATCTATATTAATGATATATTAATATTTATTCATATTCATGGCATTCATTTTGCATCCATAAAAGGGAAAGAGAAAAGAAAAAAAAACAAAGCATTGAAGCATTGCATTTCTTTTTACATCCTAAGTGCATCCATACATATATTTGCATAAAGAAAATCTCCAAAACATACATTTGCATATTTATCTAGAATCATGTAAATAAATCTATATATTAGTAATAAATCAAAGAGCATAAATGATGTTATCACATGAATCTATTATAAATCATCAAATACCAAGTACATCATCACAAGTGCATCAATATAAATATCTATCAATCAAAGAGAACCCATGAACATGTCAGAATCAGAAATAGCTATCTCATATATATATATATATATCAGTGAATACTCAAATAAAAAATTTGGAATTGTCTACAACAAAGAGTATTAGTGTGATCATGATAAAACATATATACAAGTATCAAATTCTGTAGCATAATGGATGATCTCAGAAGGATCAATATAAAAAATATCTCAGATGAATCAGTTATGAATACCATCCTCTCCCTGATCTAGAGGAGGACTAGGTGGTGCATCAGCTCTAGGATGAGGAGCTAGTGGAGGCATCTCTCCCTCTGACTATTTTGCAAGTATGGAATAAAGAGGAGCTCTCTAGGCCTGTGGAATTGCCGCATAATATAATGCAAAGTAATATGCAACTCTCTGTCCCTGATGAGTATTTGTATGGCCATGTAAATCTCTCTCTCTACTCTAAGCCTATCACCCTACTGATCTCTCTCCTCTCTTAGTCTCTCAAGATGTTTGTCCCTATCTGATAATAAATTGTCCAAAGTGGTGATCCAAGCTCTAAGCTGCTCATGCACTCTCTGGCACCATGAAAATGCATCTCCAATATCCTTTCCATTATCTCTGCTACTATCCCTAGGAGGGTCCTATTTAGGAGGTCCACCTCATCCACTCGACACCTCTCCACATGGTCTTTATTGCTACTGCCTAGTCAATAATGGAACCGGATCTATCCATGGAGGCATGAACCAAAATCTCATCTTCCACCCACTCCACTGCCACCCACTCCCCTGCCACCTAGTCTGCCTCCACCCCTATCATCTATATCATCTCCTCGATCATCTTGGCCATGTCTTTGACCTCTATCCTAGGGAGGGTGTCTACCATCTATACCACCATCCCTGCCACACCCACCTCTCCCATATCTCTGAGATCTGTCTCTACCTCTCACACGTCTATCATCTGCAGGATCATAATAAAGAGAATTCTCTATGCGAGGAGCTACCTTGTCATGTACTGTAAATGGAGAAAAGGGAAATTGTAACAAATGAGAAAGATATACATCAGTACACCCACCATCTGAAACATTAGAAAGTTAATCCCATCTCAATATGACCATCTGAATGATCTCTAACAATGCAGTCTCATATGATAATCAGGCTCCCCATAGAGGTTCCTCATAATGGATGCGTGCATATATTATCAATTCTTTTGACATACCCTGTATATGGCCATATTGCCTCAGAAAATGATTAACAACAAATCTCTCAAACCTATGAAAATTCAATTTTTTTTTTCTCAAATCTATCGGGAAGAAAATCAAATGTGTGTGCGATGTTTTTAACAACAGAGTAAATATTTTCTAACAATCTCCCAAAATTGCAGAATTGCTTTATATGTTCAAGAAAATGATTCACAGGCTTTATGCAATCAGGTTTCCAGGTTCTCTATCAACGCATTGCACATTATTCATCAAAATCTTCGTCCTACATCATTTTATCAGACTCAAAATTTATACTTTCAGGTGGTCGACTCGATAAAATTATGTTTTCTCTTAGCACACCTTTCACTTCATCATCTCTTTTAGTTGATTCTTTCTTGATCCAATTGATCTATTCAATTGATTTATCATTCTATAGAGGGATTAAATTATTTTTCCTTCAATTTCATTCCCGAGGGGGCATGATCACACTTAAAATCAATAAAATTCTTGCTCAAAAATAAACAAAATTACTTCATCATCAAAAGACTAGGGGCATGGTAGTTTCCTTCAATCAAGTAGGGACTGTTGGATAGAAGGATCTAGTGCTAAACAAGCTGGATATCATATTCTCAAGATCTTTATTAAGCTCTTAGAAACTTCATACTGATCTTCGTTCAATGAATTTTGGTGTTAGTATTATCAATTCTCGTTTGATTAAGTTCAAAATTGATACCTTAGAGCTCGTAGCAGCATTGTACTGGCCTTCATTTGATCAAGTTTGGAGTCAGTATTATCAATTCTCATTTGACCAAGTTTAGAATTGGTATCTTTAGCTCTTTTTTCTATTGACCTTTGTTTTATCAATTTCAAAGTCAAATACTATCAATCAAGTGCAAGATTGATCTCATCACACATTTCATTCAATCAACTGCAGAATTATCAAATTTTTTGAAGTCAACATCAGATATTCTTTGAATCGATGTGTTTCTCCAACGTCAATTCAAAGAGGAGAAAATGTAACCACCCTAATTTTTTCTACTCTAACCAGAGACCCTATTTCTCCTAAGTGTGATCATACCCCTAATTATGTCAGGAAAATTAATTAATTAATTGGCATAATTCATTAAAATCAATTTAATCTACTAAAATCAAAGTGATTTCATCACTAACTCACATTAATTACATTGTCATATTTAATCAAATCAAAACAATTAAATACTTGGATAAAGTAATTAATTAAAAGGAATTAAACAAATCTCCTAATTACAACCCCTCACTTGAAAAATGAAAATTCAATCCATTAGCCAATGAGAGTTCAATCACTTGGATCACCTCACATGGATCACCAAAGATTCAACCTCCACCTCTCTTCACAAATCAATCTTGACCACTCATTCCTCAAATTCTTGTATAAAAGGAATGAATTTAGAGCTCAATGGAACCCTAATTTTATAATTTCATTTGCAATCTTATGTCATCCTAATTTCTTAGAAATCTAAATGCATTCTTAGCTCAATATTCATAATTTCCATAGTCTTTCCTTTTGGAGCACCAAAATAAACTTTTCATTTACATTTATCTTGCATTCTACTTGAATCTTCCATTCTAAGCTTGAATATGTCACTGATTTATGCATAATCTGAGAGTAATTATAGAATTTATCACACTTTTCTTAGATAGGAAGCAATATGCTTCTTTTAGTGATTTCTATGTGCTTTTCCTCTAATATTTCATGTTTTTATCACTAATCTAATGACATATTGAAGTGTTATTTTGCAGGTTGTAGGTACAATAAATACACACACAATATTGTCACAATAGATAGTGATTGGATCAGTGATCTCTTCTTACATACCTTCTAGTAGTTGTTTGATCCATACAAAATTTTCACAATTCATAGTTGTAGCAACATACTCAGCCTCGACGGTAGGAAGTGATATATAGCTTTGTTTCTTTCTTAGCCATGTAACTAGTCTTTCTCCTAAAAAGAAAGCTCCTCCACTTGTACTCTTTTTGTCATCAAATTTTCAATCCCAATCAACATCAGTATAGAATTTCAAGTCAAAGTATCCTCCTTTATTGTATAGTAGGCAAAAATCTTCAGTGTCTTTTAGATATCTAAAAATTCTCTTAACTACAAACATATGTGTTTCCTTCAGATCAGAAGAAAACCTTGCAATAATTCCAATTTCATGAGAAATATTAGGTGTGTTGTGCACTACATATTGCAACTTACAAATCATGGATTGATAGAGTGTCTCATTGACTTGTTGTGACTCATCCTCTTTAAATAAGTTGCACCTAGTGACCATCAGTGTTGCAACTAGTTTTGAGTCATCCATACCAAAGGTCTTTAGGATCTCCATAATGTATTTTTCTTGTGTAATATAGATCCCATCCTTTACCTATTGAATTTGAAGTCCAAGAAAGAAATTAATCTCTGCAATCATAGACATTTCAAACTGATCATTTCTAATCTCCTTAGTAAAATATCTGCACAATGTGTCATTGCCTCCAAAGATAATGTCATCAAAAAATATCTCAGCAATTAAAAATTTGTTATTACTATCACATTTCAGATACACATTGTTGTTGTCACTAGTTCATTGAAATCCTATTTTGATTAGATATGAATGCAGTCTCTCATGCCATGCTTAGGGTTCTTGTTTCAAGTCATACAATGCTTTGTGCAATTTACATACCATTTCTCGGTTATTATTCTCAAATAATCCTTTAGCTTGTTCAATATGTAATTCCTCTTCTAGAATACCATTGAGAAATGTAGACTTAACATCCATTTGATACACTTTGAATCCCTTATAAGCTGCATATGCTAGTAGAATCCTTACTCCTTCTAATCTAGCAATAGGTGTAAAAGTTTAACCATAGTCAATTCCTTCTTGTGCATACCCCTTGCAAAATAATCTTTCTTTTTTTATGATTACATCACCATGCTCATTCATCTTATTTATGCAAACCCACTTTGTACTGATTACATTCTTATGTTTTGGTGTTGGTACCAAAGTCCATGTATTATTCTTTTGAATTTGATCTATCTCTTCCTTCATTGCTTTCATCCAATCTTCAGTTTCTAAAGCATATTTTACTTTTTTCAGTTCAAGTTCTGATATTAAACATGTGTTTTCACTTACCCTACTTCTTCTTTGAGCTCCAACAGTCTTATCTCCAATGATTTTACTCAGCAAGTGGTGTCTCTTTACATACTTTGCCAACACAAACTTGGTAGCCATTGGTATCTCTTGATTTCCATCCTTGTGTTGAAGCTCTCTCTGCTCATATTATTCCTCAGTTTGGTCTTTTGGTAGGGTGTCATGAATCTTGGTTTGTACATTTAAAAAAAATATTGATAATCTACGGGTTCCTTCTTGCTATCTTCATTATTCTTCTCTACAAATTCATCAATCCTGACATTTGCACTTTCTACAATTTATTTAGTATTATTATTCAAACATTTGTAGGCTTTCCTCTTAGTAGAATATCTATAAAATATTCCTTCATCTCCTTTAGAGTAAAATTTACCATCTCTTTCATCTTTAAGAACATAACACCTTTCCAAATACTTTGAAGTAACTTACATTCAGTTTGTGTCCATACCAGATCTCATAAGGTGTTTTGTTAGTTTCCTTGTTTAGTTGGACTTGATTAAGTGTATAAGAAGAAGTGTTGACTAATTCAATTGAGAAGGTTTGAGAAATATCATTCTCAATCACCAGTGTTTTAGAACAATCCACAATCGATCTATTTCTCCTTTCAGCTATAACGTTCTATTGTGGTGTCCTTTGTCTAGACATCTGTCTCTTTATACTATGTTGATTGCAAAAGAATGTAAATTCATCACATGTAAACTCTCTGCCTCTCTCATATCTTATACATTTCATCTATCTCCCTGTTTATTTTTCAACTCTAGTCTTGTACCAATTAAACACTTTAAATGCGTAAGATTTTTCTTTTAAAAACATAACAAACATCATTCTAGAATAATCATCAACAAACAATATGAAGTATCTATCTCCATAGTATCTCTATGTTCTCATGGGACCATATAGGTCAGTGTGTACCAATTCCAATATACCTTGTGTAGCATAGATTATTCTCGTAAAGCTTGATTTATTCATCTTACATACTTGAAATCCTTTACACATTACATTCTCAGGTTTTTCTAGACTGTGTAGACCTCTTACTCTATTCTTCTTACTCACTTTAATTAAGTTGTCAAAATTAACATAACATAGCCTTTTGTGCCATAGTCATACATCTTTAGTCTTAGTAAATAGATAACTCTTTATGGATGTCTCAAGGTACAATAAATTACCTTTAGATTGACCTTTGGCAGCAATGAGACTTTCCTTCTCATCAAATTTTTTAACCTTATTGTTTTGAAATTCCAGTCAGTGACCTGTATTGTTTAATTGTACCACACTCAACAAATTGTATTTCAATCCTTCAACCCAATAGACATCATCACACTTAGTATTGTTCAGTAGAATTATAGAACCTTTTCCCTTTACAAGATATGGGGCATCATTTCCAAATCAAACATTACCACCATTATGCTCTTTCAAAGTAATAAATTTTTTAGTATCACTAGTCATGTGGTGTGAGCAACCGCTTCCTATAATCCATATATCATTTTTACTTACTTTTGATATTAGGGTATTTTCTTCAACATACCTTTCTTCATCAGATTCATCTTTAATAGAAATATAAACAACTTCTTCTTCACCATCATCGGTGTCATCATTAGATAAACCTCCTTTAGTAATGTAGCATGCTTTCTTTCCTTTATTCTTGAAATCTTTGAATCTTCTAAATCTGTTCTCAGTCTTTTTTTTGTCTATGTTATCTCTCTTCTCATTATTTTCAGGACAAATAGAAGCTATGTGACCAATCTTGTTGCATGAAAAATATTTCAAAGGTATCTTACCCCTATACTTTCCTTTACCTCTCCATAGTCCCCTACCCAATAATGCTTTGAATTTAGCTTCATTATTTTCATCTTCAACATATAGATCTTTAAGCTCACTCTTACAACTATGAAACATTTCACTAGCACTACTCGCATATCCATCACTAGATCTAGAATCTCTAGAATTACCAATAATCAAAGATGATTTGAATGCAGATTCTATCTTAGAAGTAGTAGGAAAACTATTATCAAAATTATTTATCTCAAAAGTAGTTATCTTACCGATTGTAGCATCCAAATTAATAACCATATGTGGGATGAATCTTAGCTCTTGAATAGAAGACACACAGATGGCATAGATAGGTATAAATTTTCTAAGCATATTTCTTGTAATATCTTCTACATTAATGGTTCCACCAACACCTATAATTGCAATAGCAATCTCCCTTAGTCTTGTGTTGTATGCTGTAATGTTTTCTCCTTCTTTCATTTTCATTGATTCAAAATTTCATCTTAAGATTTCAGCCATAGCCTTTTGAACATGTTGATATCACCCAAAAACTAGTGTAATCCTATCCTACATCTTCTTAACAGTAGTACAAGCTTCTAAATCATTGAACTCTAGGTCGATCAGGGTAAAATTTATCTCTATCATCACTTGTGTGTGTTCTTGTCTGTCTCTTATCTGCTCAAGTGTTAAATGACCAAATAGAGGAGTTGAGTACTCATTGTCAATATTATCCAATGCATAATCTCCAATACTAGATATGCGAAGCTTCATTGTATTCTATCATGTAGAAAAATTATTCCTATTCAAATTCGGTGATTCTCTCATATACATCTTTGGATCTTTAACTTAAGTACCTTTAAAATTATCTTCTTGGATCACTTTATCTGATACCAATTGTTGGTTTACCCTATGTAATATGGTGTACTAAGAGGGGGAGTGAATCAAAAAATAATTAACCTTAATACTTTAAATCTAAACCTTTGATTCAAATCAAAGATTCAAACAACAACAACTAAATTTTGTAAACTCTTCACAAACTTGATTAAAAGCATATAACATAAGAAAATAAAATTTACAATTATCATGCATCACATGCAACACAAGATTTATAAAGGAAACCCAATTTGGGAAAAACCTTTTGTGGGAATTGTCCCCACAGAAATAAATACTCTTTTGAAGTATGCTCGGTTAAGAGCCAATCCCGTTAAAGATTACAATGCACATTTGTTAGATGTGACCTTGCTAGGGGATTTACCTTAGACCTATTAGGATCTTCACCCTATTAGGAGTTTCCTTCTTAAAGGGATTAAACATTCATCCTATTATGTTATCTATCTCAATGATTTACAAAAGGACTTTTCAGGTCCACTCGGTTAAGAGATTTTCTATTACAAATATTAGTAAGCAATGGTGTACTAATGTGACCTGAGATTCTGCAACTATACTTTTCTTGATTAGATCCTTTGTTCACTCTTTGAAACTTACTAGCACCAAAAAATCATCAATTCACTAGTCTCTCCTTTGGATTGGTTATCCAACTCTTTCAATATTCTTCTTGGTAGCTCTTCAACTATTTAATTTGCCAACAAATCTATATAAGTATAAAGACTCATCAATATATAGGCCTTTGTTTTTCCTCTAATCCTATTGACTAGGTTATCCTCAATTTCTCTCAATAGTCTGATTATCTCAAATGAACTGATTCAATGTATCTACAACTCAGTTAACCGGTTCACTGTGCCTCATGACTTGCACTTTTAATTGGAACTCACAACTTTATTTTTCCACTTAATCTAGATCACTAATTTTGAACTTGAATTTTCATGACCGTAGATCTTGCAATAGATTTTTTATTTGTGCTTGGAAAATTCATGATCTGCATGTCTTCGGATTAACTTCCTTCTTCTCCTTGAATTCAATCTTTGTTCATGCTTTTTTCCATGATCGGTGACTTCAGCGAATATCTTCACTCAGTGTCTCACTTTGTTCGGTTACCAACCTTGCTCGATAACTGACCTTGCTTGGTTGTCAAATTTTCTCAATGAGTGTCTTTTATTTTCTCAATTGACAAACACTTGATTGCTTAGTGACTAGGTTTTTCCCCTTACCAAATTGACCTTTTTTCTTTAACAACTTAACAACATCGAATGTTAAGTAGAAACAATTATACCAATAGTTCCTTACAATTGTCTGATCTTTATTATCTACACAATTAAGTTCCTCTATAATTGATATGGAAACTTAATATAAACCATAAATCAATTGCTTCACATTAAATAAAAACTAACAACTAATCTAACCATTCTAATTTCTTGTATTCTTCTAAAACTTGGTCTTCGTCACCATTACCATTAGTTGGTTAACAAACCCTCTTAAGGGAAAATCCATGGCGTGGATGAAACCATCAAGTAATTACTTTTGTAGAAATAAGTAACCATGCTAAAGGTTTGAGTACATAAGGGGAATGCACATGCATTCAGGCTTACAACCTATAGCTCATTGTTCAAATACAAAATAGAGGTACAACCCTTAGAGGCACACTTCCATACAAAATAATTCCATCTACAAAATTGAACTAAGAAATAGCATCAACTATGCCCATGCACTTCCATTCAAGTATAGTATATACTCATAAACCTAACCTCAAAAATTGGGTTCTTCCCATACACAAAATATCATTGTCATCTCCAACCTTTGCATAATATCTTCTTTCCGATTGCATCAAAAAATATCCACAAAAACTCAAGCTTATATACTCAATAGAAGAGTATAATTTAACTTGTCGGCTCTAAGAAAAGAAAATGTAACATGTAGAACCTTGAATAAATCAACAATTATATCTTCAAGCTAAACTTGATGAAAGCATAGATATCATCTATTATGTTCTCTCTACAAATAATTATTCTCAAACCAATCAGATCATTGATTAGATAGGATTTTTGATCAATCCAAAAAGTAACTATCAGTGTTCCTCAAACTTCTCTATATTATCAATACTCAAAAACTTATATCTTCAAAAAATGTCATCCTAAAATAATACAATCATAGATATAGACATGATATGACCTATAGAAGCTTCTCCTAACTTCACACTTCACATCTCACATGCATCTATCCATATGGATCCTTTTACTGGTCCATGTATATTGCTCCTTTTTTTCCATACTTAAACAATTTTACATTCCGACCTTTAGTAACACCAAAAATTGTTAGGTAATCATAAGTGATGTATGCAGTTTCCATCAATGACAACATACAAATTATTAAATCAGTTTCTCTTTCCAACATAATAATATTATATTACATATTAAAATAATTTATATTATACAATATATATTACAATAATATAAAATAATATATATTATATAATTGTATACACCCAAAAATTGTCAAATAAAACATAAATAAAATAAAGCCAATTTGAATTAGTTAATAAAATTACTAGGTAATTAAATTAGTCATGGCTAAAGTAATTAAATCTTTTGAATTAATTAAATCCCAATATCCCTCACCTACCACTACATGATAAAAAAATCAATCAACCCATGGGAATAGAGAGAAGAAACCACATGGATCACCAAAGCACTTTTCTATCTTAACCATTCTATTTGTTGGTGTTTAAAACTATTATGCTTTCAAAGAAACCAATATAAATTTTGAATAATGTCAAGAGTGGTTAGCTCCAAGTATGAAATATTTGTAAGGTAACTAGACCAACTATAGGGACAAGACTTCCCTCTGCACTTATGGCTCTGCAAAACAAAGGTGGGTACACCTAATCCAGATAGATATCCAACTCTCACAACTCTTTACAACTTAGGATGTTAACAACATATAAATGGTCAGAAAGTATGAAATGATAACCACTCATTCATTGACTCTTTCACTACCATGTAGAACACACAACCAACAACCACAAAACTCAAAAGGAACTAAGATGGTTTTGATGTTTTGATATGGCAGAATATAGATAAACCTATTCAGATATGTATCAATGTAGAAAATAGTAATTATTGATTAGTGTTTAATCCATTGGGAAATGTTTTTAGTTAATATATAGGACAAAGAAAATAACTATTGTCAAGGACTCCAAACCATAAATACAAATAATTTCAGATCAAACACTACTTTTAAGATCCTTTTGTGAACAAACCCAAAGAACTTATATCATATCCAAAGCATTATTTGATTTGATCCTAGATCAAAAATAAGGAGTAATGAAATATACACAGATAAATTCCATGCAATGAATCAAAAGGTTCACAACTCAAAAGGTAAGCACCAAGGAGAGAATTAAATCTAAAAGATTGTATTAAGTACAAAGAATCGAGCTTCAATTCCAAAATTCTTCAAAATATTTGCTACTTCAAAAAATACCAAAGATCTAAAACTTTATGTTCTCTAATGATACTCTCTAGATATACATCTGTTATACTCACAAGAAAATAGTATACAATTCTAAGCCTTGTGTTACTTGACCCAAGTTTTCCAGTGCTTCTAAATGATCTTGGGAGTCCTTTTATAGGCCAAGGACTGCAACAAGCTTCAGATAATTTAGGGTTAGGGATAGAAAAATTTAAAATATTACATGACAGAAGCAATTAGTTCATTTCAACAATCAAGATACTCTATCATCAACAATTGAAAACATCCCTTTGATTCAGTTTGTTGAAGAATCTGATCTAGCTACCATCCACCTTGGGAAACTAAAGAATAATACCCGACCACAACAATAGTGAATGGAATGTCTAGTTCTTCATTAATTACCAAAGGAAAGCTTTAACCCTCGAGAACTGAAAAAATCATATTATCCACTCTTGAAAATCTCAAGACCCTGAGAACATATATGATCTTCTCTTATACCATTCTAGAAAAGACACATCATTGATGGAAAAGAAAAAGAAGGATAAAACAAAAGTTTAACTGATCAACAAGTCAATCAGAAACCCTAAAGAGATAATCTCTACATAAATGCATTTATAATCACCAGACTTCCCTTCATACAACATCTAACAGATGTTCAAACCAAGCCTAGAAGATCAAATTCTTCAATTAAATTCTCTCTGACAAGACGACATAGTTCACCGCTTGAAAACCCTTAGAAAAAGATTTGGAATTTTTAAAAATTTGATACAATGGCTACACCTAACATATAATTTAGCATCAATAGTCAAGATTTTAACTTAATAGGTCTTTAAAACAGGGCCATAGATCATCATTAAGTTCCCCGGTTTTTGAAGATTTGATCTAGATAGGTGGCATCTTTTCATGATGTCTTCATGGATAAAACTTGATCATCTGTTGATTTAAGGCATAATGCCAACCAATTAGATCAACAAAAACCTACAACCTCCTTAAAACTCCTTTGAAACTAAGGACCCATGACCTCAACAATGCCATGTGTCTAACAGGGGAATTACCTTAATGAGACATGATCAGATCATCTCACCTTTGAGTAAAAACATTGGTTGTTTGATCAAAAGAACCAAACTGCGCATTAACTTTAATCTTCCTTTGACCCGAGCAACACAATTCTTTATATCTTTGAATCACCAGATATTTTGATTAACCCTCGTCTAATAGTGAGATTAAACAACAACACAATTTTTGAGTCGTTGAATGCCTATCCTAACCCATGGTTTGTCCTTAGATTCTATGACAGCCACACACCTTGATCTTTAATTAATGGTCAGCACTAGATCTCACAGGAATTGACTTAACCCCAGGCCCATTCTGATATTCAGTGATAAGGCTTTATCTCATGATCTCTACATAAATTCTTTAACTCTAGCCTGATCTTGAGATTCAGAGATAACACACATCTCTGTGTCACTGAACAATACTCCTAACTCTTTTTTTCCTTGTGATTTAGCGCCAGCCCTTGAATAGATTTTGTACTTGATCACATGTCTACATCTCATTAATTCTTAGCCATGTATTTCTGAATCACTGAATACTTTTCTTGACTTTGACTTTATTTGGAGATTCAGCGATAGCTGCACATCTTGGTCTCCATCAATGGCTAATGTGTGATCTCTGAAGAATTTGCCTAACCCCAGGTCTATTCATAGATTCAGTGACAAAAAATATGTTGTCATCTCTGAATAAAAGTCTTAAATTTGGTCTGGTCTTGAGATTTAGAGATAAAGCTTATCTTTGAATTACTAAATACATGACTTAACTCATCTTTGAATGCAAGATCTATCGATAGCCCTCCAATCTTATCTGCATCGATGATCCTCACTAAGTCTCTAGATCTTATGATCCTTGACCATATCATTACAAGATTCAAAAACAATACACAAAATTTTAAGTCTTTCCCTTTGTCACCATATTTCTAGATATTACTGACTTAGCCATCAACTTTACGAGACTTGGAGAAAGCCATTGCGCCAAGTCTCCAAATTTTTAGTACCTTGATCTTGGTGGGACAGGTGTCCACTAGGCACAATTCCTTGATGGTTATATTGACTACATCTTTCTCATTGAAAAAAAGCACCCACCGTTAGATGGAAAGGGACTTGCATGGGAGATGTAAAGTATAAAATGCATCGGGAAATAAACTTTGGAAATTTTTAAAATGAAAACCAAGCTAGGACATAAGAAAATTTAAAATGTTGGCCCCATATGATGACTTAAACACATGGAAATTAAGGACTTAAATGGATTCAAAAGATAACCCATAATTATAACAAGCCTTTGAGGGTTTAGGGTTTTTAGGGTTTTTCATGGAAATGAAAAAGGATTTAAGCACAAAGACCATAAGACAATGTAAAAATAGAAGAAAACACCTAGAACCTAAATTTTTTTTGACAGTGCTAATAGTGGCTCTAATTAGGGATGCATGTCTTGTTACCCAAATTTTTACATACGGGATAGTGATCAGAAAATAGTAAAAAATTTGTATAAAGATACATCTTTTAGATATTACTGTTCAGCCAATACAAAAGAAATACATTTCTATTACATTAATATTATTAGACTATATTTGTACTCTAAGTTTTGATCAAATTCCCACTTTCAGATTCATAAATGATCATTACATTGTGCATTCATACTGAATGTATTAGACAAGTGTTCCTTCAAGGTCACATCTTGCATACTAAAACTTAGAGGACATATGTAGAAAAGAAAGTAAGAAGGAAGCATGATGAAGCCTAGGGTGTATGTATTTCCTTTAAGAGGTCTTCTAGTTTCTGGAGTTGTTCATCTGCATCATCTGAAGTCTTTCATGTCTTGGTCTTATCTCTATCTGTCCTGCATCCTAGGTCTTCTGTTGGTCATGTTTCCTGCAACATCATGGTGAAAAAGATGTTACATCCAATTGGATCTAATAAATACATAAAAGCCTAAAAAATACCATGCATCAGTCAAACTCCCTGAACTGCATATTTGCTGATGATATCAATGTGATAGAAAGATATGCATTTGCATTGACAAAATAATAATATCAAAAAGACATATCTTTATGAAAATCATGTGCTATATTTGAAAGATGCAGTGAGTGTCACGAGCCCATGCTTGAACTTCACAAATATGAATTATTAAAGAAATGTTCAAATGTAGATTTCAACATTAATGTGCAACAAAATGATTGAACTATAGTGTGTCAATGTGAGTTGTGCATATGAAATGCAGTACATAACAAGTTGCTACAGGGTGCATGCATATTGTTACAGGTTTCGACACTATGGATGCTAATAGTTGAATGCCAGAAGAGTAAGTATAGTATTATCAAATGCTGTTATAAAATATGCATAAGAGAGAATAAATGAGCAAGATTCGAGCTTTCAAAGACTGGATTATGCATATGAAAATGCAGTTTTAAATAGTGCATATATATGTAAAATCAAATGATGGTTTTGTGTAAAGTATATAAGATACATGTCACTGTGATCTATTTTTTTTTGTAGAAAAGACAATATACATATATGGGGGAGAATGTAGTTCATAAGAAGGTGTTTATAGTGTTGTTACAACACACGATGCCTTTAGAAATGATAAGGAAAACAATGCAAAAATATAAACTTATGAAAACAATAAAAAGACAATGTGCATATACTATCAAGCATGAGTTAATTTTATGCATATATCCATGAGAGTGGAACAAGTATAGTATCCGTGTGTCTAAAATGAATTTGAAGAAATGTTTATGTAGGTTATTTAGCAAGAAGTTCTATTCTGGTCTACTGGAATTAAAGTGATGTATGTACTCATATTTATAGTGATGTTATCATTTTAGTATTTATGTCTGAATAAAATTTGTAAACTTAGTGCATATAGGGGATGGAGTAAAAAGATTCAGAATGCAGAGGATGTATGTTTTTATGTTGAACTTCATGTTGTAAGGATCACCCATGGGAGGCACGAGCCCGTGCTCGAACCCCATGGGTAATGTTTACATAAAATAACTGAATAAACAATGTATTTAAATACTGTTAACTTCTATTTTCTGCATAAAGAAATCACACATTTTGGGGTGTTCAGATAGTGATGGATTACAGACAAGAAAAATAATTTCCAGGTACATCAAGCAACCAACTGGAATGGAGTGACAAAAAATATTCTTTCTATTCAATCATAGCATGGCTTCTACAAACATATCGAGCATGAAATCATGGAAATAATAGACAACAATGATGGAATCGACAAGGGGTTTGAGCTAAGTTCTCATTTACAACAATGCTGATAGTTCTAAACATTTTAATGGTGTTGGAGATAGTTCAAATCATAGATTCAAATAGTTGTAGTGACAATAAGAGCATTTACGGCAAGTGTAAATGGCCACCATCAATGAAAAACAGCTCTACAGAACCCATAATCATTTGTGAAAAGAATGGATACCCATTAAGGCAAATAGAATGTTGAGAGCAGCGATAGGAGATCAAGAAAATCAAAGATATCTAAAGAAAATAGATTCAGTCAACAGGAAGATAGCATAAATGAAGATCATGTCAAGTGCATGTAATAAACAGTGCAGTAGAGAAACGCGGGATTCACCGACACCAACAACAATTTCAAAGAAAACTACGGAATGAGTAAAAGAGAAAAGTGGCTTATCTTCAAGTGAAGCATACAATCGTAGGTAGATGCATTGAGAATGCCATATCTCATGGCATGAAACCCAAAACACAATGAGTCAACTCCAGTTTAAAAGCTGTGATGGAGAGCCAAGCTCAAAATGTTCCATGTCCAGGTGACAGCAAGAATGTCGAGTTTCATAAAAACATAAATAAATGCAGTTATAGTGCCACTGGTAATGGCTTCAAATTCCAATTTCAACCTAGCATTGTGGTGCCAAACAAGAGGATCAAAACCCTATTTTCCTTTCTTCCCAGAAATAGAGATTGCAAAAATGAAATGGCTATCAATGCCTATGTCAAATTCAATAGAGTTTTGGAGTCCGTGATGTAGAGGTAGTAAAGACTCTGTCAATCACATGCCACGACAGCTTTATCATATGTTAAAGCAATGATAGCTATTATGGAAATAGGTCATGTTTACCATGGTGATAGGATATCATTTTTGATAGAACTATTACTCATGCTTTCGAGTTAGGGTTTTAGGTTGGATTTTGCATCTTAGGATATTTTAGAGTAAGTTTGGATATTTTAAATATATTCTTTGATATATTTTGAATATTTTAATATATTCTTTAATATAGGTTGATTTTTTGTTATAAAGATGTAATTCAAAATATCAACATTAGGGAGCATTTTTTGAGGGCTAGTCTCATTTTCAAAATAATCCTTTAGAGGCTAAATTTTAGGCACTAGTTATGCCTCAGATTTAGGGATATGTCTTTTGAAGGGGTATTTGTTAGAGGATAAATTTTAGGCATATTTTAGGCCTTTGATTTAGGGATGATCTTTCTATTTTGAGGCTCTTTTTGGAGGGAGATCTCAATTTTGAGATTAGCCATGTGGGCTATTTAGTTGGGCTTGTACTTCATGATTGGGGGAGAGAATCTAGAGAGAAGGTTGATATAGTGAACTATCTTGTTCCTATAGCCTTTTTTCTACATTTTGTATCCATTGGGAAGTGAGCTTATTATTCTATAGTGCCTTGGATTCATGTTTGTAACCACATTTTTGTCAGATTTTGGTGCAGAATAAAGTAGATGTTTTCATTGGCCCATACATTTGGAGTTTTGATTCTATGATCCTATTTTCATCTTTCTTTGAGAGTTTTATTTTCATTGTTATCCAAGAGAAGAGAGTGCATATATATTCCTTCTTAAGGTGATCAATTATTCAAAACCTTGTATAGAAAATGTATGTTTGCTGACTATTTGAGTTATTTGTGGTTTAACCCTAGTATTGAAATCTATTAGCCTATATGTTGATTAGAGATTTGAAGGGTCAAGCCTTTGATATATGGGTTGGAGTTACTATTTCATCTCTTCATCAGAAGTATGAATTCATTTTTGGTGTATCACCCCTATCTAGTTTTTGTTTTCAAAATCTTCCTTCTTCCCTTTTACCAATTAAGTTATCAATCAGGTGGTGATAATCCATATTTGATAGGAACTAACTTAGAATACAGAGACTCTTCCTCATCCATAGTTCACCCACAGCTAGAGGAAGTTTCCATTGTTAGATAGAATTGTTATGAAGCCCTAATGCCTGAGTTAGGGTGACAATTCTAAGCCTAAACAGTTTTTGGCACGCCCGGTGGGACCAAAGGTCATAGATTTCATAGTTCTTTCTGGTTTTGATATGCATCAAGTAGGTTGCAGGCCTTTGGGAGGTCAATGTTATGCATATCTGGTGACTCTAAGGTTATATCTACTTGTTTTATGTAGATTTAATGGCTAAGATGGATTACTATCCTCCATTTTATGGAGATGTTTCTGCATGTTCTCAATATCAACCATATTAGTATGACATTTCTACTATTTTTGTTCCAGAATTTGAAGGACAACATTCATCTCATGTTTACCACCCTCTAGCCCAGCAGCAAGTTTCTTGGCAGCATGCATACCAGTAGCCACAAAGGAGTTTCTTTGATGATTCTTAGAATTATCCCCAGCATGTTCGAAACATGAGCCTTGATGATATTCTAAAGAACTTTCAAGAATAAATGAGATCTGTGGAGAAAGAGAAAGAGTATGGCATGCATCAAGAGGAGCTATCTTATCAAGCTCACATACACCAGCAAGAGATGGAGGCTCAAAGGTACGAGAAGGAGTTGATTTCCAAGCAAGTTTCATTTAAAGAGGAACAAATGAGGCAATTATTGAAAAAATTATAAGAACTAGAAGATCAAGCAGCTTCTTGTGCCTTTAGTCAACCTGTTAGCTCTTTTTCTTGTACCACTTACCTAAATATGATAGTATATGTTGTACACCTGATTGCAACCTCTTTTAGGCAAGAGAAAAGCTAATTGCTGAGGTATTTGATAACACTGGGGATATCCATTATCACCTCCTTCATTTTCAAGCTCCACATACTCAGGCAGGTATTGCCTTCTAAATATTACTGATATTTTCAGCCTATATGTTTGCTGGATTTGTTCATTCACAGGTTATGTGCCAAAAACCTCACTGTAATAACTTGTATAATACTTGAGAGATTGCAATAACTAGTTTGAAATAGAGTACTATAGGCCAGGCTATGGTTTTAACAACATACACCAGTGAGACAAGGATTTTCATCCTTCTTCCTTTTATTTTAGGAGGGATAACCTAATGATTCACTCTTCAAGGAATCACTAAAATGGACACTGTCCTGCTGACATGAGTCCTTACTAAGTTCAGTTTGTTTTTTCTTAGTAACAAGAGTATTTTGATTAAATTAGTTTTGATACCTTGAAATAACTTGGACAATAATGGGTTATCAGACCAATTTCTGGACCAGTGCCTATCCTTTGGGTTACAGAGTCAAATAAACTAAGATCTCATAGAAACAAAATATAGTAAGCTTCCTTACAACCCACATGTAATTCAGATAAGTTGCCTTACAAATTACCCTGTTACCTCTAAACGATTGTATCAAATCTTTAAAAAACCATTATGCTCCCTGAAATAACTCACAAAAATTAGTTCTTTCCTTAAAAGAAACTTGCAAGTAATTAGATAGTTACCTAATAACCAAAATGCTTCAGAATGCCTTGCAAACTTAAACATAAAAGAGCATACACAGAGAATAAAGAGACAGCAATTGAAGAGAGTAAAATTACACCATATTTTATTTATATGATCCAACTTCTATACATGAAAGATTTTGCAACTTCAAAAGATAGACATAAGTTCAGAACATCTGAATTCTACAATATATTTCTTCTCTTCTCCAAAAAATTCCAACTTCAAAGACCTTTTACAAATTATAAATCTTTTGCTATATATAGGTTTATGACCATCTTGGAATCCCTTGATATTTAGGATGCAAAAAGCTTCGGATGGTCATAGAAAACCTAACCCTAAACTATAAAAGAAACAAAAGAAAGAAGAAGCGATGGAGTGACCGAGTCAAAAGATGGAAACAAATATTCTTTGTTCTTCTCCCGATCTGGCGACTGCAATCAGATTTGTATAGATGGTAGTTGGTAGTATTTATGTTGAGTCTGGATATCTGTGCTTGCATACTCATCTACATTCTCCTTTTGCAATAACTGTCCCTCTTATCTCGAACAGTGTAGTGCCAAGTGTTCACCTTTACTCCTTGTCCAAAATTTCTTCTTCTACTGCGGGCATCTTTCTATTGGGTGTGGTCATCAACTCCCATGCTTTTACTTCATCATTCGATGGCCACTTAAAGTCTTGAGTACTCTGTACTTGCACCTTTTGTCTATCCCACCTAGCATCAGTAATATTCTTGACATCTAGTAGGAATTTGTTGATGTCACTCTCTACTTTGAAAGCCTCATCCAATATTTTATTGAATCCTCCTATATCAACATCTACTCCCAAGATAAATGCCTCATCACCAGGCATCTTGCTGTCAAACTCATTCCTCCAAGCATCTAGAGCCTTCACTTGATCATCATCTCCCCTTAAGGAAGGAATAAATTTATTAAAATCATTTGAAAAGAGGCTCAGCTTAACCTCTATTTGATTTAATTTGCCTTTAAAGAATGAGAGAGAAATATTGACTCTTTTGATCTCATCTTCAACTTCAGTTACTATTTCAGGCAAATCTAGTCTTAGGGCTTGTAAAGATGCTAAATTTTCAAATAACTTTTCCCTAGCAGACCATTTAGTAAAGTAAGGGTTTAGAATGGCAAGGTGCCCCATTACCTCAGTATGCAAAGCTGACAACTTGTTGTATGCATTGAGTACAACATCAGTTTTATCCTTTAGAATCTCAATTCTATGTTGTAGTATACCCTTCAATGCTTTCAAAGCAATTGTATTTCCGTTTTCTTCATCTGCCACTTGTTCCACTTCTTCCTCTGATTTAGGATTATCTTCAATTTGTAATGGTGGTGGTTGTGTAGGTACATATAGTTGTATGTTGAATGTGGACCTCTTAATTCAACACAAACACAACATAGTCCTTACATAATCGATGAATTCACAAAGACAAACATGAATTGTTTGCTCTGCAAATGTGATTGAAGCGACCTGTTGCCTCCTAATTAG
>MU225234.1:3879879-3895133 GCA_018584345.1 Thuja plicata | reverse complement strand
TCTAATGAAGAAAAGAGGTCCAATTTATAGAAAACCAAGGAGAGAGGATGAAGAGTTTCTTGAAAAGAAACAATTGTCTCTTCATTCTCCAATTGAGACAAATAAGCAAAGATTATTTAAATAAAAGAATGAATTATTGACACATAAGTGTCCTTTCATATGGAATTATGGAATTCCCTTTTTGAGGATAATTCATTCAATAATTAAATAACCTTTCAATTCCTTTTATGTATATTAGCCAAAGGGGGTGGAATTGATTTAATTATAAGCACTTAGGACTTTAGGATTAAATCAATTAATCATAGGGATTTTAGCTAATAATCATTTGAGAATTAGGAATTTAAATGTAATGTTAGATTTATGCAAATTTGGGTTTTCTGCATTTGAAACTCAGTCAATTAAAGTCAATTAGGAGAAGAATTTTCCTAATACAATAAGACTTCGAAGATAAGAAAATGCACCAAAATTGATTGATTCATTAGGTGCCAATTTTGGGGTGTTACATTTTTCCCCTCTTTGAATTGATGTGCGAGCATCGCATTGATTCAAAGAATAGTCTGAAGTGAAGAACGGAATCGGGATTAGATTGCCCCAATGTCCACTGAGAGCTGATGAAGATTTATGACTATCTCTAGAATCAGGGTTAGATTGCCCCAATACGAAGGTAAGCCCTCCGAGATCCAGGTTAGATTGCCTAGATAATGGTTTAAAGAGTTTTTGAAAGTCATCTTCAGAATGTAGCATAACTTTTAGGAATTAGGGTTAGATTGCCCCAATACCCAATGAGATTTCAAGAATCTTCTCCAGAACGAAGCTTAATCCCCCAATGTTTAGGTTAGATCGCCCAAACACTGGTTAGATTATATCTTTCACAAGACTATCCCTAGATCGAGGCTCAACGTTCAGGAATCAGGGTTAGATTGCCCCAATACCTGTCTGAAAAGATAATCAATTTAGGATTGTCTCCTAGAATGAAGTGTGATCCTTGAGGATCTCAGTTAGATTTCTCAGATACCTAGCAAGATAGATAAAAAGATGTGAGATTCAAGATCATGAAATATCCAATTTTGACTATAAGGTACAAAAAACTAAATATACCCCAAGTGATGAGATGCCCCTAGCGGCGAGGACTTTAGATTCAGACTGATTCGAGAATAATGCAAAGAGGTTCAATGATGCAATCATCCTGCCCCCTCGGGAGCGAAATCAAAAGAAGACACATCAGAAAGATGAGAGTGAGAAATCGTAGAAATAGGTAGATCAAGAGAGAGCATAATCATTTTAGAGTGATCGAGAGGTCTTATTGGTTAGGTTTGACCATAGTTGACTAGAATTGACTAGAGTTGACTTTGATGAAAGGATTGCAGAAACTAGAAAAAAGATGACCAGAGAAAAAACCTAACAAGAAACGTACATCAGAAGAGTGACTGCACAAGTGTCCGATCACGTTGGTCCCATGATTTTGATTTTCATTTTGATCACGAAAATGGATCCAGAACGGTCCGATTAGCCAAGGGTGCAATTTTTGCAGAAAATGGAGCACTTTGAAAAATTAGGTCAAAGGCTATATAAGGCCTGGAGGGGTCATTTTCAAATCATTATTCACCTTTGACTTTAGAGATGGCGAGAGTTCCAGCTGACATTGAGAACATTCCCATACATATGCATCGATTTGAGTGCACCAAACGACACAACCAACCAGCGGAGTATGATGCACCTGTGAGTATTCGTAACCTGATCCTGTATTTCTGCAAAAAATTTACCATTTTTATCGTTAGTAGCATGTTTTAAGCATTTTAGAACAATGTTTGCCAAGTGTCACATGAGGAAATAGTTTCCTCGCGCTGGGCCTGATTGCCCTTTGTGCGAGAAAACTATTTTCTCGCATGCTTTGGGGTTTCTGTGTGCGGGACCCTCACCCCAGCTCGCGTGAAGTTTGCACATGAGATGCATGAGATTTATAGAATCTCATGCGCAAAGAAGTTTCGCTTCATGTGAAGCTTCTGGCAGAAGAGTTTCCTCACATGAGAAAATAGTTTTCTCGCATGAGAAGAGGCAAAAAGACCGAAAAAATTTAATTTCTTGCATCACAGAGTCAACCAGTTGGATTGCATGTTGAGTAGTTTCATAGCTGCATGTGTTGTCTTTTGCTTTGAAAATCATCATTGTTGAGGTACTGATCCCATTTTGTCCTTTTGTGTTGCAGGTTGATCTCCCAGATATCAGTTTCAGATCACATCATCCTGTCATGGGTGAGCTGCTTCAGAGGTTATCAGATGCTGACAGGGCCCATATTGATGGGTTGGGGTTGACATATCTGTGTGATGTACCCGATATTCGGGTAAATCATAGATTACTTGGTGCTTTAGTTGAGCATTTCCATTCAGAGATGAATACCTTCCACTTGCCTCTAGGAGAGATGACTATGACACCGGAGGACATCAACCCGATATTGAGAGTACCTTTCCATGGAGCTCACATTGAGTACTGCATGCAGCCAAGAGATGGGACACAGGCCTTGGGGGCCATATTTCAGGATCAGTTGGTAGTTGGCCGAGCTATCTCCTGGGAGGAGTTGATATGCACCTATGGCCAGGATCATCCATTAGCTGTTATTCTTGCATTGTTTCTGAGTTGTCATTTGGTACCAGATCATGGTCAGCACAGTTTAGAGTGTGGCTGGGGCATCATGCTCTAGAAGATGCTAGTTGTTCCTGCAATGACATATGGATGGGGCGAGTGTATACTAGCCCAGATGTATCATGAGATGCATGAGGTTGTGTATCGAGGTGCCTGCACTATGGCAGTGGGGGTGGTTATATTGAAGATCTGGGCCTGGGACCACCTTCCCGTATGTAGGCCAATTTTTTAGGATACACAACAACCACTAGAGCCGTACATTTACAGATACACTGGTCTAATGACCCAACCCACGTTGGGTAAGACTAAGTAGTGGCGAGGATAGATGGATGACATGGCTGCGGTCATATGGTGCCCATGGGCCGCTACTAAGGTCTGGGATGATGCTCACCATGAGTTGTCATACATGTTCTATTCACGTCCTTTGATAGGGTGTAATATTATAGTTATCAAGCGATTCCTGCTTACATGTGTGTTGCGCTAGTTTGGGAGGCTGCAGGATGTGTCTCTGCAGGAGTATTGCACATATGCCCGATTCGTCGATGAGACGAAGAAAGGGTGGCAGAGATTACTGGATAAGGGGCACAACATGATAGAGGCCTAGGTACCGCCATCTCAGTGGGATTACATGGTAGTAGTTATAGATGCAGGTGTGACTCCTGCCTATAGAGATCAGCTTCTAGCTCAACTAGTTCTGAGGTTCACATCGCCAGTGGGCCAGATTCCTCCAGTGGTGTAGCCACTAGCACAGCAACAGGCATAGCAGGTTCCTCCTCCAGGATAGTAGCCACAGGGACAACAGCCATAGGGATAGCAACCACAATAGCCAGATAGAGTTGTACGACCACAGACACAGCAGAGTGCTATTCCTGCGAGGCCTATGGGATCAGATGTAGGTGCTGGCTCTAGTGGTGGCCAGGATAGGGCTACAGATCAAGGTGATGATACTGCCATGGCCGATGTAGTTCTGACTAATGCTCCAGTAGGTGGGTAGGTTACCCAGTTACAGGATGCTCTATGTAGAGTGAGGGAGTGAGTGAGACAGACATCGAGAGAGCGCGATGACCTTCACATCTAGGTGGTCATCCGAGATACATGGATATCTGAGCGGGACCGGGAGGTCTGAGAGTTGCAAGAGGCACTGTCTAGAGCACAGTTAGATATCAGATATGAGGTTTCTCAGGTGTTGTATTATTATGTTGCATATACTCTGGTAGTTCCTGAGGTTGCAGATTAGATTCTTCCATTCTTAGAGTATGCTGGCGCTCGGGCTGTTCCACAGGGACCACCTCTAGCAGGACCATCTCTAGCGGGATCACCACCAGTGGGACCACTGCCATAGTAGCAGGAGAAGCCCCCACCTCCACCTCCTCCAGGTGGTTAGGTTATGATGTAGTTTGTACCACCATTTTGACCCATTGTGCTCGAGTAGCACCCTTGTATATTCAGACCAATCGATATATATATATGAGCTTGATTTTTTGGCATCATTGTACATGTGTATATATTGTTTTAGATTTGTGTATGAGATGATTTCCTATATGATTTAGATGTATGGATTAGGAATGCAAATGTTTATGCATGTGTTTTATTGATGTATGAAAATGCTATGGTAAATGTTAGATGGATAATTGCTATGTATGATTTGAGTTATGCTTATAGTGGATGCACATGGAAAATGGATATATATGTATGCAAATGGATTTATGGAAATGCAATGAATGGAATGCAACGGTACTAATCATCTCCTGCAGGGCCTTCGCAATATACAATAGATACTAGCCAAAGAAGGACACATACGAAGATCAAGGATGAGGATCGGACACCCATGCAGTCAAGAAGAACCATGATGGAAGATGAGGACCTTGAAAAATGAGAAGACAAATGAAGAGAGCACCAAAACTTCTACAAATGCAAGCCTAAAATGTAGATGCAAGCTTTACGATGCAGATGCAAGCCTAAGCTAAATGCAATCCTAGGACTTTGGTTGTTGGACTCATCGTATTTATCATCATCAGGTGCTTTGGATCATCAGAGTCAATACAATCCTTACTGGTGCCGCTGCGACCATAAGAATATGAATATGAATTTCATCGGATAAAATATAGGAAACCAATGTAAGCACCAAAGGCAAAAAATTGAAGGTGACCTGAACATTATTTCCAGTTTGATATAATAACAGTTCGCAAGTAAACAAACACAGCAATAACAAACAAGGAGATAGTTTCAACCTCCCCTTGGTGTACAAATAAACAAGATCAAGGGATGTGAGGCTTTTCCACCTTAATGTAGAAGCTCTTATCACATACACCCTATTTATTTGACATTGCCGGATCATTGAAACCACACCAACAAGCAGTAGACAAAGAAAATATCAATGAAATTCATAAGAATAGACAGCACACTAAGAAAGAGTCAATCATATCTCAGCATGTTTCAAGATTTATGAATGTGTCTATGTTTAGGGTTTTGAGAAACACCATTGTGCTTGTGAGTGCAATATGTTTGATTTCTATCAAGAGATGTTTATGTCGTGAGAAATCTGAAGTGTGTTGAGAAACACAGCCGTGTTCAAAGAGAGTGTTGAAAAACACTGTTTGATTAAGGTGTTGAAAAACACCAATTTGTGCCAGTAGAGAGTTGTCCTTCAGGAATGACAAGATTACTGACTCAAGTGTAAACCAAAGAGAAATGAAAAATGGGGAGCCATGTCCCCAAGTAACGAATGGATCGAAGCCGAGAAAAATGAATAGCGGAACAATGCAAGAAATCTCAGCAATGTAGCGGCAGTAGGCAGACTCAGTGAGAATCACTAGTGACTGTCGCAAGAGATCCTCAAGCATAAAAGATCAATAACAAGATCAAAGCATCAGCAGGAAGATGTAGTGGAATCCACTAGTGACTAATGCAAAAAGGAGTCTCAAGAAGAGACGAAGGACCACGAGGCATCGGCAGGAAGATTTAGTGAGAACCACTGGTGACCGATGCAAGAGGAGGACTCCAAAAGATAAGGCAATGCCCCCTAGACCAGGAACATGCCCCCGAGTATGAAAAGTTTCAATCCATTGGAGATCGAGAAAAATATTGAAGATGGCTAAAAGCAAAGCACACACTAAAGCAGGAAAGCGAACTAAAGCAGGAAAGCAAACTAAAGCAGGAAAGCAAGCTAAAGCAGGAAAGCAAACTGCAAGAAAGCCAAGATATGCTGTGACAGATAAAGCATTGCGAAACAAGAGGTGCCTGTTTACTAGGTTTTCACCATCTTGGCAGAAATTCTATTTTTGCTACCATGATGCCTGTTTACCAGGTTTTCATCAATGGCACATTTTTCACTTTTTTTGATTTTTAGTTTTCTCAATTTTTTTGTTCTTTTCATTTTTGATTTTTTTTGAATTTTTTGAATTTTTCATTTTTTTTGATATTATTAAGGCACCTATTTGCCAGGTTTTGACCAAGATAATAGATACATCAAAGCACTTGTTTGCCAGGTTTTCACTAAGATGATCATTTTTTCAGAACATTTTACAATTTTTAGGATTTTCTCAGAAATAAAGTATGTACATGAGCATGCAGAAGATATCTTAATTGTAGAATTTCTTCAGGTGAAGGGCGTTGATAGGCTCTTTGACTGGTTCACCTTCTGTAGTGGAGAGCTGATAAGTGCCAGACCCAAATACTGTAGTAATGATATAAGGACCAAGCCAGTTGGGCTCAAACTTCCCTTTCTGAGTCCGCTGTTGTTGATTTTTAGGATTCTCTCTCAGGACGAGATCACCTGTTTGGAAGTCTCTTGGTTTGACTTTCTTATTATAGCTCTTTGATATCCTCTTTTGGTATTCTTTGACATGATCGAACACCACCTTTCAACATTCATCTAGTAACTCAAGCTCTTGAAGCCTAGATATTTTGATGTCATCATCTGTGATGAGGCCTTTCAGAGAGACTCGCAATGTAGGAATCTCGACCTCAATAGGCAGTACAACATCTGCGCCATAGACTAAAGTAAAGGGCATGACCCCTGTTGGTGTTCTGATCTGGTGCGATAGGCCCATAAAGCTAGATTTATCTGGAGGTGCCAATCCCTTCCAGATTTGTGTACCGTACGGTGCAGGATCTTGAGAATTGTTTTATTAGAAGCTTCAGCTTGCCCATTACCTTGGGGGTAATAAATAGAAGACCAATGTTGGATGATCTTGAACTTAGCACATAAATTGGTCAGATCTTTATTCTTGAATTGTCCCCCATTATTAGTGATAATAGAGGAAGGTACACCATACCTACAAATAATGTAGTTTAGGATAAACATAGCTACAACTTTTCCATCAACTATACTGAGAGGCACTACCTCAACCCATTTAGTAAATAATCCATAGTAGTGATGATGTACTTGTGTCCTTTTGAGGAAGATGGATATATCTGACCTACTAAATTGAAAGACCATTGTTGAAATGGCCAAAAGGTGATAAAAGGAATGAGTTTCTTAGCTGGAGCGTGAATCAAGTTTCCATGAAGTTGACATTGCTTACAAGATTTGGCAAACTGCGTAGCTTCCTTCTCCATATCGGGCCAAAAATAACCAGTTCTAATAAGCTTACGAGCCAGTGTTAGGCCATTTGAGTGAGAACCACAAATGCCTTCATGTACTTCTTCTAACACATGTTTAGACTCATTAGGTTCTAGACACCTAAGGAGGGTACCGTCTAGACCCCTTCTAGACAAGTCATTTGCTACGATGACATACTGTGAAGCACTGCGGATTAGATGGAATTTTTCATTTCTAGTATATGTGTCAGGAATAGTTTGGTCATGGAGATAGGAGTATATGTGGTGGTAACGAGATGAATCATGTCCAATTACTGAACATACCATCTGGGAGTTAGGAGAGTCATAGGCAGGGTAGTATAATGTCTCCACTAGGAACTCGTGTCTGAAATCAATCTCTGGCATTTGCAACATAGAAGCCAAAGTAGCCATAGCATCAGCCGCTTTATTATCTACCCGAGGAATTTTTTGAAAAGTGACATGTGCAAAATAGTTCTTAAGACTGTCAACCATCCTTTTATAGGGTACCAAATTTTCATCTTTGGTTTGATAGTCATTGTTGATCTGATTGATAACTAGTTGTGAGTCTCCAAAGACTTTTAGTTCATCCACTTGCCATTCAATAGAAATCTTGAGTCCATTAATCAGAGCCTCATATCCAGTGGTATTATTAGTACAAGGGAACATCATATTATATGCCTTAGGTAAGGAATATCATTGTGGTGTGATAAACAAGATTCTAGCTCCAGACCCTTGTTGAGTGAACGAACCATCAAAGAACATTGTCCATGTTTGATGTGTGAGAAGCATGATGGACTCATCTGGGAATTCCATCTTTAATGGTTGATGATCTGTAAGAGGTGCCTCAGCCAATTGATATGCAAACGCCTGTCCTTTAATAGCTTTTCTCTCAACATATACAATATCAAACTCACTAAGGAGCATGACCCATTTTGCCAGTCTACCTGTGAGGGTAGCTTTACAGAGTAAGTGTTTCAATGGATCAATCTTTGCAATCAGTCTTGTAGTGTGAGCCAACATGTAGTGTCGTAGCTTCTGGGAAGCAAACACCACTGCTAAACAAGCCTTTTCAATTACTGAATATTTGATTTCATAACAGACCAATGTTCTGCTGATGTAGTAAATGGCTCTTTCTTTATGGTTTGGATCCTCTTGGGCAAAGAGAGCACCCAAGGATGTTTCTGTTGCTGAGATATATAGGATCAAAGGCTTCCCTTGAATGGGAGGCATCAATATGGGTGGATTAGCTAGATACTATTTAATCTGTTGAAACCCTTGTTCACACTCTTTGTTCCAGCCATAAGTCACACCTTTATGTAGGGTTTTGGTGAAAGGTTGTGACTTGTCAGCCAACTGTGAAATAAATTGCCTGATAGATTGAAGTCGACCTTCAAGACCCATGATTTGTCTAATAGTATGGGGTGGTGGCATCTCCATTATAGCTTGTACCTTTTCTATATCTACCTCAATTCCTTTTGCAAAAATAATGTAGCCTAGTAATTTTCCAGAAGTAACCCCAAATGCACATTTCTTAGGGTTTAGGCGCAATCATAATTTCTCCATACGATCCAGTATAGGACCCAGATCGGTGAGATGAGTTTTTCTATCCATGCTCTTGGCAAGTGTATCATCCACGTAGTCATCCATTGTATTATGCATCATATCGTGAAATATTGTTGTAATAGCTCTTTGATAAGTAGCCCCTGCATTCTTTAAACCAAAGGGCATAACATTCCAGCAAAATGTACCCCATGCACAAGTAAAGGCTGTTTTCTCTTGGTCTTCTGGCATGATTTTGATCTAATTATAGCCAGAAAAGCCATCCATTAAGGAATACATCTCATTTCCCGCTATCATATCCACGATCATGTCAATATTAGGGAGTGGAAAATCATCTTTCGGGCATGCCAAATTCAAATCTCTAAAGTCCGTGTAGACCCTAATAGATTTGTCATGTTTGGTTACTAGAACTATATTGGAAATCCACTCTGCATAATCAATCACTCGGATGAACCCAGCTTTCAGAAGTTTTTTCAATTCTTCCTTGATCAGTAAAGCTACATGCGGATGCATCTTTCTAAGTTTTTGTTTAACAGGCTTCACACCTGGTGATATTGACAAGTGATGCATAATGAGATTAGGATCCACACCCGACATGTCCGAATATGTCCATGCAAAATTTATCTTTTTTTCTTGGAAAAACTTTGTAAATTCCTTAAGTTCCTCTAGACATAATGACTTGGCCACATGAATGATATGTGGATGTTCCTCTGTTCCTAGATTTATTGGCTGAGTAGGCTCAATTAACACTAATGAGCATTCCTAAAAGTGACTCAGAAGCACATCAAGAACCTCACCCTCAGGCACCTCAAAGAGGTTTTCACCTTTGGGTACGTCTTTTATTTTTACTTTTTTGGGCTCTGATACTGCCACAATGTGGTTTTCACCATCAAAGCGCTTGTTCTTTTTTCTTTTAATTTTCTGACTAAGGTACTTGATATCAGCCTCGGTCATGTTAACACTTGCTTCACTAGTGGAGGACATCACAGGCTCAATAGCATGAAGGTAACATGCTAAGGTGTAATCATTTTGGAATGTAAGGACTTCACTGGATGAAGAAGAGGAATTCCAGTCTATTAATTCAGGGTGTTGGAGGGAAAGAGATGTGACAGGTTCGAGTGCATCCATAGTATAGTCATCATTGAAAGCATTAATTAGCAAGAGGGGATCTAGACCAATCTCATCCAAGGGTGTGTTTGAATCCTTTTGATTCATAATGATTGAAGTAGAAGACATGTCAACACCTATAGACTCGAACTCATTAGGCTTTTCACTAGACTCTTCACTCACGTCGAGAGGTCTTTCACAAGATCCTGCTGACAAACTATCAAACTCATACTCATGAGAGTCTATTTCTAAACTCTGACTTGGGTGCTTGCACCATGAAGGTTTTTGAGTTCTAGTAATACTAGTCTATTCTTATGTCCACCGTTCTTGAAATTCTGGTGGCATATACCTTTCTCCTTTGAAGTTAGGATCTTTTAAGTCTTTCCATTGTTCATAAGTGAGTGTCTCACATTGAGTAGTTTGATCAGAATCACTATCTATCTCTGTTGTATAGGCACATGGTACAAATTTATCTGGCTCAGCAAAGAATGCTGCCAGGTCTGGAGGAATGGGATAAGGAAAACAATCCTCATCTGAGCTATCTTGTGTAGTATCAGCTAGAGTTGTATTTTTAGGTTTTGGTGTCGGCTCTACTTTTGGCACAAATTTATTGATTCCTAGATGAAACAGAACCTTTTTGAAACCTAACCTAGTAGTATCTTTTGTCTTTTGGCCTATAGCTTGAATAGGTTCTACTAACCCATTGCCATTCACACCTAGAGGGCCCTTTCCTTTGTACCCAAAATGTTTCATAATCTTAAGACCCTCACTGTTAGGATTCAATTCATGAGCCAAGGAAGTTTGTTCAGCTGTATTCGTTTCTTTACAAAGCCAGGCTTTGACAACGCTATCCTCATCTTCGTCTTCCAATGATATCTTAGCCTTTACAAATGTACCATCAAGAACTACCTCAGAGGTAACAGGAGGTTTATTGTGTTTAGAAGGTCTCCCATAAGACTTAGGAGATAGGGGAAGAGCAGCTAATGACAGTATGGGATCCATTTGATATCCCCCCATGCCCATATCTATGATTTTTAGTGTCTGTTGCAGATCTTTGAGCTTGGCATCACAGAGTTCAGTGTATTCTCTATTAGTTGGAACAAGACTATCAGCTGATTGAGTAAGAGCATTACAAGAAGATCCTGGGCTAGCGGGAATAGTCACCTCTACACCTTGAAAAGAAAAATTTATACACTGATGGTATGTGGAAGGAACCACTTGCATCTCATGAATCCATGGTCTTCCTAGAAAAATATTATACGCAAGAGGGAGATCTAGCACCTGTCATACAACATTTCTTTCAACTAGACCAACCCGAATGGGTAGCACAACTAGACCTTTAGATGTTCTCTCTTCCTCATCATAAGATTTTATGGTAATCTTCTTGCGGGCATCTATGCGAGCCTCGCCATAACCCAGTTGAGTAAGAAAATGAGCAGAACAAATATTAAGACCAGCACCATTATCAATGAGCACGCGGCGGACTAACTACTTACCTATCATGACTTCTATGTGTAGGGGAGAATTGTGCGGGTGACTAATTGAGTGATCATCTTCTTTAGAGAAGGATAAGTAATGCAGCGAGGTCAAATGACCCACCATGGATTGAAACTGATCCAAGTTGATATCTTTGGGGACATTAGCTTCGTTGAGAGCTTTGTCCAAAATTTGCCTATGAGCAGGTGAGATTTTTAATAGCTCAAAAATAGTTATCTGAGCATTAGTCCTTTGAAGCTGGTCAAGGATGCTATAACTAGCAGTAGGAGGCATTGGGACCACCTTCATGGTCTTATTGGTGGGACCAACAACAATCTTATTCACTGTTTGTTTTGGCACAGATGTAGCAACAAGAGGGTCAAGACCCTTTATAGTGATTCTAGCATTAGATCGAGTAATAGCGTTCACACAATCTCAAGATGTTTCATATTGAGAATTAGGACCCTTTATGATGAACATGGTTCTGGGTTTAAAAACATTCCCATTTCCCTTTCCATAAAACATATTGCAATATTCCACTCCCATTGGTTCAATCATGTTGATCACATTATCGTAAGTGGTATTGGCGTAATTAACTTTAGCATTATTATTCTAAGCATTGGAGGATTCACCCTTCTCATGATGAGGAAAAGGGTCTTTGAATGCTTGATGATCCGAGTTCTGGTTATGATCCCCCACATGGATGACCTGGTCATCAATCATGTCTTGAATTTTATGCTTTAGTTGGTAACAAATAGCAGTCCTGTGACCTTTATTCTGATGATAATCACAATATTCATTCTCTTTCCACCAAGAAGGTCTTGGTTGTGGAATGTAGAAATGTTTCTCCAAAGGATTAAGCATGTGACTTTGTACCAAAGTTTTGAAAACCACATCACGTGTCTCTCCTAGAGGGGTAAATTCATGCTTGGTTCGTGGTGTCCAAGGTTTGTTACCAACAAATTTAGATGGTTGTTGAGTGTTAGTCACAGCCTTTGCAATAGCTTTGGTCGCTTGTATACCTGCTGTGAGATTAAAGATTGGTTTTGAAGAAGTTGGGTTTATGTTATCAACCACCCCATCGTTCACAACACTCTATTTTTGTTGGGGAATTTACCTTTGTCTTTGGATGATGACAAATTATGCTTGTTATCCTTATATAAAGTCAATTTTCCCTTTTTAACCATAAAGGCTTCTATTCTCATAGCCTATTTAATCATACTATTGAATTTAAGGGGACCTTGAAGTTGGACTTGATACTCGAAGTCAAGGGTGAGATTATCCAAGAATTTGTCGAGTTTCTTAGACTCGGGTATTTTGCGAGGGTACTTTGTACAAAGTTGTCTCCATCTTTGGAGAAATGTCAAGAATGGTTCCCCTTGCTTCTATTTAAGGTTGCAGAGATCCCTTATGTTAACAAGATGTTGAATATTGTGAGAATAGTGTTGCATAAAAATATTACCAATTTCGTCAAAAGTTTTTATGTCAGTGGGCAATCGTGAGAACCATTCCATAGCGGGCCCACCTAAACTTCATGGGAAAAGATGCATCAAGTACATTTGATCATGCATAAATTCCATTGACAAGGCACCAAACTCTCTCAAATGATCTTGAGGATCAGAGGTACCTAGATACTTGTCATATTTTGGAAGTTCTACACCTTTGGGAAAAGGTTGCATAAGAATACTCTTATCAAACGGAAAAGGACATATACTTTCCATTGTGAACTGTTGCGTAGGGTTTTCCTTTTCTTTCATAAGTTGACAAAGTTGACCTTGTATTTCATGAATCATCTTATGCATCTTAGAAGATTTGTAGGGTTTTCCTTTTCTTTCATAAGTTGACAAAGTTGACCTTGTATTTCATGAATCATCTTATGCATCTTAGAAGATTCAGTTTCCTATTCCTTAGCGACAAGTGTGTCTACTTGGAAGTTCGCAAGTAATTTAACTCCTTGATTTTCTAAGTCTAGGAAGTATTTTTCTTTGTCTTCCGCAAGGAGTATCTCCATCATTTTGATAAGAGCTTTATTAGAAATAGCTGCGTCCATATCATTCTGAGTGATAGGGTCATTGTCATTGCCAAGAATTTCATAAATACTTTGAGTTTGGTCTTGACCCTAGTGTTGCTCTTGACCTTGTTCTTGTTGAGATTGGTCTTGGCCTTGTGTGTAATCGAAAGGAGATGTCATATTGTTAACATGAGATTGGTCCATATGTACTCCTTGAGTATGAGAGTGAGAACTCATTGTTGATGTTCTCTTTGGTGAATCGAAAGGGTTGAACTATGAAAAAATGTCACTAAGGCAACGAGAGTTGTTAATAGGATCAACCCAAATAGGTGGTTTCTTCGAGATAAAAGGATGATGTTGATCTTGAAACAACGGATTAGAACAAAACTGAAAGACTAGTTTTGGATTTGGAATTAGGTCCGCACTGAACAGGGAAGAGGAACATGATGATCCCTCTTGATTACTCACTTGAGTAACAGGTTTAGAATGAGCTTTGCCTTGATTGCTAGGTTTACTTTTAACTATTTCAGAACCTCGTATAGGAAAGATAGTACCGCTCCTAGTTTTAACAGGCATAGACGAAGCTGGTATGAGAGGAAACTTAAGATTTGACTTGAAACTCTGTCTCTAAAGGTATTGAAAAGACAAGGTAACAGGCTAGAACAACCAAGGTATGAGATGCACCCGACATGAGTTGTCGGAAGTATGGCTAGAACAGCTGAGTAATGACTATCATGTTGCAAGGTACAAAACATAAGAAGCAGAACGGAGACAAAGAGATAAGACAAGTTTGAGTATGAATCAGTCAGTTTACAACTTGGAACAACTATTTTCAGTCCACAGACAATGAAGGAACAAACACTCAAATCCAGACAAGAGGTAGATAAAATAGATATACAACTTAGTTTTAAGGTAAAGACCAGGTTTCGAGGCACAGTGAGAACTGTTTGCTAACAAGATATCCAGGCTTAAGATAGTTTTAAGATTATGTAATTCAAAAATCTTTGTTTCAAGGTGACAAGCATTCACTTAAAGACACAAAGTTTCAATCAGGTAGTGACGCAAACAGTAGTCAAAAACAATTCCACCAAGGACAAAGAAACTTGGTAGAAACATGGGAAGTCTTTGTTTGAATGATAGAACGGACAGTTTAAGACTCAAGAACAAACACTCAACTATCCCTACAAAGAAAATTGGTTGAGAAGACAAAATCTGTGCCCCGCTGTCTTATGCCTATGCATTCACCTCACACAATAGTGTCACCCTCGAAAGAGCACCCATGTTTTTGGTGTTTCCAAGGACTAAGTATATATGTTTGAAGGTAACCCTTAAATAGGGGCCAGCGTCATATACCACTTCAAACATCCAAGTGCATACCTATGTCAAGAATCTAGGGGAGAGATTCTTCCCTCTCCCTGCACACAGATTATGCCTCCTTTCGGAGGTGAACCAGGTAGGCATCTAACTAATAGAGTGTTTAATAGGCTTCCATTCACAATAACCTCTGGTGCCTCTGATACAGAGCTGGAGCCTCAAAACCACACCAACACTTGTAAGTCACACACCCTTGCAAGCAAGGCTGGGAGCGGCGCCACTCAGTATGACAAACAAGGCTTTCTCATGATGATAGTCGAAATCAATGAGAAAGAAGTTACTATGGATTTGGAGTCTTTAGAATACAACAAAGAAGAATTTATTAGAGTGAGGTGGAATCACCGGCGAAAGGTGTGTACTCACTTGGGTCGTTCCTGGAGGTTCAAATTCTAGCAAGCCCTCTAAAGGTGACTCAACTTGGTTCGGATTCAAGGGTTTGATTTTCTGATTCTCTCAATGAGAGAAGAGCATACTTCTCTACCTTTACACCTCACCCAAACACATCAAGCATGTTCATCACCAA
>MU225234.1:3867963-3878116 GCA_018584345.1 Thuja plicata | reverse complement strand
AATTAATCATAGGGATTTTAGCTAATAATCATTTGAGAATTAGGAATTTAAATGTAATGTCAGATTTATGCAAATTTGGGTTTTCTGCATTTGAAACTCAGTCAATTAAAGTCAATTAGGAGAAGAAATTGCCTAATACAATAGGACTTCGAAGATAAGAAAAGGCACCAAAATTGATTGATTCATTAGGTGCCAATTTTGGGGTGTTACACATATACCACCTCAGGCTTTGTTTCCAATTCTTACATTAATTTATTTATCATCTGATCCCACTGGTGCAATTGTATGCGGCACATCTCCCTGTCCTTAGACAATGCACTTGTCTCTTCCAATAGATTGCTACACCTTTCAGAAAATTGTTTAGTCTTGTCTTCATTCAAGTGAGCCCAATGTGTCATGATTTGGGAGATCTCCAAATCCCCTATATTCTGTACAGACCAGACCATTTGATTGCCCACCATATTTTCTTGAATATTTACCAGTTGGCGCTTTTGGTCTTTTGGGCTCAGGCTCCACATTGCAAAAGCTTGGGATTTTGGGCTATACCCAAATCCTTTTATTACATCTCCCATCTGGACCTCACTAGCCATCTTGAGATCTAGTTATTTTTTGATTTGGTCAATGATGAAGGCAGATGCCAAATCCCATCCCTCAGCCAATAGTATTCCACTACGTAGCACCATCTTCCTGGCTTCCTCGGGTGAAATATCCTCACTCTCTGGATCATAATTCTAGAAAGCTACTAGAGCTTCATTTGTTATTGTCTCTTTTCCATCCACTATCAATTTTGATCTGATCTGCTTTGTCTTATGCCATCTTAGGAATTCTTTAAACTCCTCTATTTTGAAAAATTTGTCATCATTTAGAAATTTTTGTTGATGAAGTAATCTTTCATCAACACAAGCCTTAAGTGGCAGCTCAACATTATCATCTAGGTCAGGCTGTTTCTTCTTGCCTTCCCTGGTTGCCTTTCTTAGGTTATGATCATATAACCTACTGCCTGGTACTAAGGCCTTAGCCTTATCCTTTCTCTTACTTTGTCCTTCAACTGAAGGCTGACCTACTTCCAATTTCTACCTCTTTGAAGTAGGTTCCTCTACATCATCTGGTTGGGTAGCAATTTTCAAATCTATAATGTGACCCTCTGCTCCCTGCAACTGCGGTATTTCAGCTATAGCTTTCTCTGATGAAGCATGGATAGTAGGATGTGCATAATCACTGTCACTACTACTATCATATTCTGACTCTGAATGATCAGGTGTCTGAGAACCTTTCTTGTCAAGAACTGTATCCAATTTCTCTATAGGAACATAATAGTTCTCTATCATGGCTTTGATCTTGTCAAAATATGGGAGGTCAGGGTAAAAACCCCCAAAATCCAAACCATTTCTCTTTATTTTCTTCTCAAGTTTTAGCAACTCTTGGATTCTCAGTCTTCTCGTATGAATATCATCTTCATCCAATATATTCCTTGTTGCATCCTCTTCTATACACTCATAGTGGACATTTGTATTAGGGATTGTAGGTGTATACAATTTCCTAACCCCTGCCATAAAACCTTCTGGATCAATGTATCTATAAGGGGCTGCCCCCATCCTATATTTTTCCAACCATTGACCCACTGCATCAATGGCACCCTTGCCAATTGTAAAGTTGAAAATCTTGAATTGCCTCAGAGTTAGAGTCCCCTTCGTGTGTGGTGCAAAGTGCTCATTATCTGTTACAACAACTTCCATATGAATTCCATTGCAGCCACTATCGCAGGCACATAATATGGTAAAAAATGAGGTGGGTGAATACACCCATATACCCTGATGACTGTGTAATTTTCTTCCATAAAGAAGTCACCCCAATTATGCTTTCCAAGCCAGCTATCTGTATAATCATAGGGCCTAAGAAGTTGTATAACCTTTAATGGGATTCTTGTTCTGCTTGTTCCCAAACTCTGTACTACTAGATATACAATCCAATTCTGAAAGGAACAATAATCACACTCCCTAGAAGTGTAATTCCAAACCCTCACCCAAAATTGGATAGGATTTGGTGTTGATTGGTAGAATCTCCGAGGAGTTAAATTATTAACATCCATAATGACAAAATTGAAATGCAAGAGGAGATGCATAAGAACTGAGTAATGCAAAAATTTGGGCTCCTTCTCCTTTGGGTTCTTCATTCTTTTCTGGGTTGCAATGAAACCCTCATGCATTTCATCTATGATGTGCTAAATATAGTCATAACAGGTGTTAGAGTGGACCTCTTGTAGGTCCAATACCATCATCAGAATCCCTGCATCAATCTTTTCTACATCACCATCTATTCCCAACACTCTACACATGGCATATGGAACATACTTGATATTAAAGTGTAGGTCCTTGTAATAATATGGGCAGTCCCCGGACATAGGATCTAAATACTTTCTCACTTCTTTTAACATATGTTTTAACAATTGACCCCTAGCAATCCCAGGCTTTGAAGTATACCTTTGTTTTTGCTTTGTCATGTTAATTTTGGTAGACATGGTGCTAAATAAGCCGAAGGCTTGCATGAATGAATTTCTATTCAAAATTAATAAGGCAGTGCCATCATCCCTCCTGATGGTCTTAGAAAAAAAATCATAGTGATTGGAAAGGTCTAAGAACAAGTCTACATCTAGGAAGACATCAGGAACAAGTAACCTGGCTAAACCACAGGTCCAAGGGTTTGATACTGTGACGGGCTTATCAGAATTCTTATAAAAATAATTAAAGAGGGAAAAACCTGTTGTTCCTAGAGTCACAGCATCTCGAACGTCTTTATAATCATCATCAATGAGGACATTAGCATTAACCTTCTTGTTCTGTGTTGAACTAGGTAGGAGACGAAGGAATTCATCAGAAAAACTTGCCTTTCCCTTTTTCTCTTCCTGACTTCCTCCACTTGTCAAAGCAACACTAACAGCCCCGCTCATACTTGTAGTACCTTGAATCTCCTACTCCTTACTGATACTAAAACAAATTAATCTCTAAGATTGGCTGACCATCCTGTGCACAATTTTCTGAAACTTGGAACCTATTAATCAACTTTGAAAATACTGCAAACTGAGCAAAATATCTCCTCTCTGAAAACTTAACAACTTGGGCTCTGAAATCTGAAAGCATGGTGAATGAAAATGAATGCACCATCAACTCCTTATATCCATCATTCAAAGTATGCAGCTCATAATTTGGAAACATCATTTCTGTCTTTAATTCGACATACTGTGAACTTGAATGAAAACCTAGCCGTAGTTCCATGAGCTTGACAGGAAATCAAAATTTTTAAAGTGAATCCTTGGAACAACCTTAAAACATTCAAAAAGAGCTGACATGTCACACTATGATTTGCTAACTTTCTTACATCTCAGCTACTCTTTTTGCACAACAATCAAAATACAAGCCTGTGATTGGTTATCGAATGATTCATACTATCACATCAAAAACTACCACCATTTTTAGATTTTGGGATCGAGCGACTGTGAGACTACATATAATATCTTTGTTGTGGAACTCTATCACTAACCCATAGTTTATCTTGAGACAATGCGACAATACACTTTCTTTCCTTTGGCTAACCCAAGTCACCATCTAGCGATCACGCGATCCTGCAGAAATCATAGTCGCGCATAGTTAACACTAACTCATTATCTTTTCTGAGACCTTGCGACTAACCATTGCTTTTAACCCTTTACGGTTATCTCCGAGTCACCGAGAATTTTATTTTCATTTCAAGACTATGCGACGATACCTAGTCGCCCAATCACAGAATACAAAACTTGAGTGTTAAAGTCCAACATGACAAGTTATATGTGCACTTTTTTCTGATCTGACGACTGTGCGACATACCTTAATCGCCAAGTCAGGAGGAATTTTCCCTTCGGGCACTTTTGTTCTCAGACTTTGCGACCACCATTGGATCCTCTAATATCTTTATCTGACGGTTGTTGCTTAATCACCATAAATTTGTTTATACCCTTAAATCTTTCTCAAACATTGTGACAAAAGGAAAAGCACTTAGTCTCATTATTGCTGATTCCATTCTCTCCTTCTAGCGACCATGCGATAAACCTTTAGTAACCACTCACCTTATGACACATGTCACAAAGTCATTTGTTCACTTATCACTCAATGGAAAACTAAGTCATCAATCTGAAACTGGCGACAACCCAACCACGCTTTACTCTAAACCTTAGATGGTCAGTCGCGAAGTCTCGGTCAAAATCTCTTAACCACCGTTCCTTCTCGAGACTACATGACTGAAAGCTTTTCTTAACTTTTAAACTTGAATCCTCCTAGCGATAATGCAACATGAGGTAATCACGAAATCTAAAGACATTTCTAAGACTGTTGAGAATTTCTTGCGATTACCTGACTAATCAGTGGGTCCCCTCTACATAATGCTTTATTACATAGTTATCTTGCAACCATACGACATGAAGAAATCATAGAGTCTCGTAATGCCAAAGGAATATACTAAATTTAAACGAGACCATGCAGCAAAAGCAAATCGCCAAGTCGGGAAGGATTAGGGAATATTCGTTGGGAGAAAAGTGACAAAGAAATTTGATTAAAACACATGACTTAAGTGGACTGAAAAAGCAACAGCAAAATAGAAGTGACATGACTTAGGGTTTGTTTTTCAACTTTTAACACTTGGAAGGATTAGGGTTTTTAGGGTTTTGCAAATTGAGTTAGGTTCAAACTTGAAAACCTGAAAACTTGACATAGGTAAAGCAAAAAGGAATGAGAGATAGCTAACTTAAAAACACCAGATCACAGAGAAAAGAACAGGGAACCAGGAAACTGCCAAAACAAGGAATACAACCAACACAACCTATGATCCAAGAAAGAGCCAAGCTTGAAATTCCAACTTATAAGCCTACAGAAGAAGTGAGATAGCCCCTACGAGAGCCCCTGAATGAGCATGGTTAGCCAGCCCACATTAGTGACTCTCAATCAAAGATGTGTAATGTAGCCGAGCCAAATGAGCAAGATACCAAGTTGTCATGGCAGCCCTCATGGACTAAGCACCATGGCTTCCAAATGCCAAATATTATCAAGGTGGTTACATGTGAGTCATCTCCAGATCAGGGAGCTGAGAAGGAGGTTATTAGCTCAAATATGATAGAACAAGTGGTATTGGATTCAGTTGTAGATCTTCCTATATATTCTGAGATGGATAGTCAACAAATTGCATCATTGGCTACAGGAGACTCTTTTGACCAGCAAGAGGTGGTTGTACTTCTCTTTGAGGATTTACCCTCTTTTGTAGATCAAGAGAAAGAAGAGGATATCTTGGTCACTTCATTACAGTAGGGTGTCCATGATCAAGAAACTGATCAAATCTTAGAGAATGATTTTGACAACATTATTGCAGATTTCTGTGAAAAGCTCAAAATGTCAGATTTTGTGCCTATTCAAAAGTGCTCTATTGTGGAGGACATTCTTTCTAATGATTATGTGCAGGAATGCAAGATAGAAACAAGTGCTCCAGATTCCCAGGAGATCAGTAGTTTTGATGAGTTCCTAGCTGATTTGACAGAAGATGATGGTGTTTTGACCATGGAGGAGGAGCTCACATGGCTGCTAATGATGAAGGACAGCCATGAGAAACCAGAGTCAAGAAAAGAAATTAAAGATATCAATAAGGAGGGCTCCAAGTTTATTCTCTCAAGAGGCTATCCAATCCGGTATCTATCCCAGTTGGAGAGTAAAGGAGAGTCCTCATTTACAGAAACTCCATTTTGTGAGGAGGTTGATCAGGAAGATCCAGTACAACATGATGATTCAGATTTCCATCAGAAGAGTGAAGTAAGTAAAAACACTTCCTCTCTTTTTTGAAATATTGCATGACCTGGTTGTATATGCTTCATTGTTCAGTTTTTTGGTATTTTCCAATAAGCATGTGCATTATTGCAATTTGAGGAGGAAAGGCAAATATTTCAATGCACCAGTAAATGGTTTTGTTTAGCAGAATTTATGGCTGGTTAGCTTAGGATAGGTTAGATTTCCATTTTCCCTAAGTGCTATCAAGCACAATTAGGTCAATTTTAGTTTTAGTTTTCCCATTTTTCAATAAGTCTTCAAGATTCAAGGTCTTCCAAGGTTGTTGTCCAAATCTGCAAATACAAGGAAATCATTCCTCAATGATTAAGAATACATTTACAATTTGTGATAATGAAGTTTTACTTCACTATCACCAATCATAGACATGCACACAATTATTGGGGAAGGGTTTTCTCATATCCACGAATTAGGTTTAGGGTTTCCATAGGTGATCAATAGACTCAATGCCCAATAGATTATTTTAGGCTACTGGTCCTAATGTTAATGATCAAGAAACTGATCAAAGCTTAGAGAATGATTTTGACAACATTATTGTAGATTTCTATGAAAAGCTTGAAATGTCAGATTTTGTGCCTATTCAAAAGTCCTCTATTGTGGAGGACATTCTTTCTAATGATTATGTGCAAGAATGCAAGATAGAAACAAGTGCTCCAGATTCCCAGGAGATCAGTAGTTTTGATGATTTCCTAGCTGATTTGACAGAAGATGATGGTGTTTTGACCATGGAGGAGGAGCTCACATGGCTGCTAATGATGAAGGACAGCCATGAGAAACCAGAGTCAAGAAAATAAAGTAGAGATATCAGTAAGGAGGGCCCAGAGTTATGCTCTTGAGAGGCTGTCCAATCCGGTATCTATCCCAGTTGGAGAGTAAAGGAGAGTCCTCATTTACAACAACTCTTGTTTATGAGGAGGTTGATCAGGAAGATCCAATACAACATGATGATTTAGATTTCCATCAGAAGAGTGAAGTAAGTCAAAACACTTCCTCTCTTTTTGAAATATTAGATGACCTAGTTGTATATGATTCATTGTTCAGTTTTTTGGTATTTTCCAATAAGCATGTGCATTATTGCAATTTGAGGAGGAAAGGAAAATATTTCAATGCACCAGTAAATGGTTTTGTTTAGTAGAATTTATGGCTGGTTAGGTTAGGATAATTAGATTTCCAGTTTCCCTAAGTGTTGTCAAGCAGAGTTAGGTGAGTTTTAGTTTTAGTTTTCCCAGTTTTCAATAAGTCTTCAAGATTCAAGGTCTTCCAAAGTTGCTATTCAAATCTACAAATACAAGCAAATCATTCCTGAATGATCAAGAATACATTTATAATTTGTGATAATGAAGTTTTACTTCACTATGACAAATCATAGACATACACACAATTATTCTAGAAGGGTTTTCTTATATCCACAAATTAGGTTTAGGGTTTCCATAGGTGATCAATAGACTCAATTCCCAATAGACTATTTTAGGCTACTGGTCCTAATTTCAAGCAGGAAGACATCCATCAGAGGTCGCTACAATTGTTACCCAAATTTTTACATACGGGATAGTGATTAGAAAATAGTAAAAAACTTGCATAAAGATACATCTTTTAGATATTACTATTCAACCAATACAAAAGAAATACATTGCTATTACATTCATATTATTAGACTATATTTGTACTCTAATTTTTGATCAAATTCACACTTTTAGATTCATAAATGATCATTACATTGTGCATTCATACGGAATGTATTAGACAAGTGTTCCTTCAAGGTCACATCTTTCATACTAAAACTTAGAGGAAATATGCAGAAAAGAAAGTAAGAAGGAAGCATGACGAAGTCTAGGGTCTATGTATTTCCTTTAAGAGGTCTTCTAGTTTCTAGAGTTGTTCATCTGTATCATCTGATGTCTTTCATATCTTGGTCTTATCTCTGTCTATCCTGCATCCTAGGTCTTCTATTGGTCCTGTTTCCTGCAGCATCATGGTGAAAAATATATTAGATCTAATTGGATCTAAGCAATACATAAAAGCCTAAAAAATAACATGCATTAGTCAAACTCCTTGAAATGCATATTTAGTGATGATATCAATGTGATAGAAAGATATGCATTTGCATTGACAAAATAATAATATCAGAAAGACATATCTTTATGAAAATCCTATGCTATATTTGAAAGATGTAGTGACTGTCACGAGCCCGTGCTTGAACTTCACAAATATGCTTTATTAAAGAAATGTTCAAATGTAGATTTCAACATTAATGTGCAAGAAAATGATTGAACTATAGTGTGTCAATGTGAGTTGTGCATATGAAATGCAGTACATAACAAGTTGCTACAAGGTGCATGCATACTGTTACAGGTTTCGACACTATGGATGCTAATAGTTGAATGCACGAAGAGTAAGAATAGTATTATCAAATGATGTTATAAAATATGCATAAGAGAGAATAAATGAGCAAGATTTGAGCTTTCAAAGACTGGATTATGCATATGAAGATGTAGTTTTAAACAGTACATATATATGTAAAATCAAATTATGGTGCTCTGTAAAGTATATAAGATACATGTCACTGTGATCTACTTTTTTTTGCAGAAAAGACAATATGCATATACGGGGGAGAATGCAGTTCATAAGAAGGTGTTTATAGTGCTGTCATAGCACATGATGCCTTTGGAAATGATAAGGAAAACAATGCAGAAATATATACTTCTGAAAACAATGAAAAGACAATGTGCATATATTGTCAAGCATGAGTTAATTTTATGCATATATCCATGAGATTGGAACAAGTATAGTATCCGTGTGTCTAAATTGAATTTGAAGAAATGCTTATGCAGGGTATTTAGCAAGCAGTGCTATTCTAGTCTACTGGAATTAAATTGATGTATGTACTCATGTTTATAGTGCTGTTATCATTTTAGTATTTATGCCTAAATAAAATTGGTAAACTCAGTGCATACAGGGGATGGAGTAAAAAGATTCAGAATGCAGAGGATGTATGTTTTTATGTTGAACTTCATGTTGTAAGGATCACCCATGGGATTCACAAGCCCGTGCTCGAACCCCATGGGTAATGTTTACATAAAATAACTGAATAAACAATGTATTCAAATACTGTTAACATATATTTTCTGCATAAAGAAATCACACATTTTGGGGTGTTCAGACAGTGATGGAATACAAACAAGAAAAATAATTTCTAGGTACATTAAGAAACCAATTGGAATGGAGTGGTCCAACAAATATGTTTTCTATTCAAACATAGTATGGCTTCTACAAATAGCTCAAACATGAAATCATGGAAATAACAGACAATAATGATGGAATCGACAAGGGGTTTGAGCTATGCTCTCATTTACAACAATGCTGATAGTTCTAGACATTTTAATGGTGCCGAAGATTGTTCAAATCATAGGTTCAAACAATTGTAGTTACAGCTTGAGCATTTATAGCAAGTGCAAATGGCCACAATCAATGATAGATAGCTCTAGAGAACCCATAATCATTTGCGAAAAGAATGGATACCCATTAAGGCAAACAGAATATTGAGAGCAGTGATAGGAGATCAAAAATTGTGTATATGGAAACCTTCAATCTGTTGGGAGCATGCTCAAACATGCAAACATTCGTGGGTTAGCATCATGACAAGAAAAGCACGCAAGAGATCAAACTAACAACAAAGACACTAAATAACATTAGATTAAGCTGAAAATGAGTAAATAACATGCACCCTAATCTACTCATTTTGATTTGATTATTTTGGATTATATGTGGGTGTGCTCTCTCAAACACATAATTACCATAGATCCCAATGCAAAAAATTCAATAATACTAGAAACAAGAAGAAAGATTCAAGAACTAGTTATGAAGAACTAGTCTCAAATCCCCTTCAAAATGATAATATGAACCTATGCAAGTAAGGATGATATGAAAGTCTTATGAAAAAAACCATGATTTAGTTACCAATTTAGATCCTAACATGTGATTTCTAGATGATTTAAGAAAATGAAAGCATAAACTAACATCTAAGAGCATTAGCATGAAAGCAAAAATGATAATTCTAAGACAATACCAGCATGATAACAATGCAAAGTGAGAGATGAAAATATGAGAGGACAACGCCTCTATTTATAGATTTTTTAGAGAGAGGAAGAGGCTTGGATGAAGTGGAACATATGTGGCATCCACATAAGAGCCACATAGGAAGCACATGTCTTTGAAAATATGACCAATTTTAAGTCAAAATTGGCATTAATATTGAGTGGCTCAATATTTCAACAAGGGGAGACAAGGTTGTAAGA
>MU225234.1:3828420-3863759 GCA_018584345.1 Thuja plicata | reverse complement strand
ATATATATATATATATATATATATATATATATATATGAGGACTCTTATTGCTGCTCATGATCTTTATGATTTATATGATGATTCGTATGATGCTTAGAATGTATGATCTATATGATGCACTGATGCATACTACATGATTACTGACAGTTGATGCTTGCAGGATGTGATGTATATATGGATATCATGAATATGTACATATATGATATTTGACCCATGCAGGATGGATGACACTGATATGTATGTGATGTACTGACATGTGTGGATGCAGGATATGATGTGCTATTATTCCTAGATGCAATATATGTATTGATGTTTTATGACTATGCATGGATGATTCATGTGTGGACAATGATTTAAGTATGCAAATGATATGATGAACCTAAATGTTGTAATGATGTTAGATAATAAAAAATGGATGAATGCAAGCTAATGAACCTAATATGATGCAAATGATGCTAGATGAATGAATCTAAAATGAACCTAAATGATGAAAATGGATAAATGCAAGATAATGAACCTAATATGATGCAAATGATGCTAGATGAATGAATCTAAAATGAACCTAAATGATGAAAATGGATGAATGCAAGATAATGAACCTAATATGATGCAAATGATGCTAGATGAATGAATCTAAAATGAACGTAAATGATAAAAATGGATGAATGCAAGATAATGAACCTAATATGATGCAAAGGATGCTAGATGAATGAATCTAAAATGAACCTAAATGATAAAAATGGATGAATACAAGATAATGAACCTAATATGAAACCTAAAATGCAAAATGAAATGAACTTGAAATCTAACAATGCAACTGAAATAGACCTGAAATCTAACAATGCAAATGAAATGGACCTGAAATCTAACAGTGCAAATGAAATGGACCTAAAAATGCAAGATGAATCTAATAAGATAAGATGGATTAATGAATTCCAATAATGAATTGAATTTAATAATGCATGTAGTATGAACTAGATCTTCTCTAGTTGGAATACTTGATTGCTATAAATTAGGTGCTTAAATGCAAGATGTCTCAAATGATCTTAAAATGCAAGACCTGAAATGACTCTAAAAAGCAAGACCTTAAATGATCTTAAAAATGAAAGATAACATGATGCTAAAGTGATTTGATAATGGAAGGTGAGGTAAAAATGCAAGACACCAACTAATGATGTTATGAGCAATAGGTCATCATTCTCTTGTTCTTGGATTTTCTTTTAGTTGTTCTCTGCATCAATTTCCTTGCTTTCAATACCCAAAAGCATCCATAGCGAAGGGAAGCAAAGTGCGATTGAAGAACTCAGAAGATGAGTTGTTTGAGGTTGAACAAATGTGACATTTGAATCTCAAAATTGTCCCTATTTTTATTTTTATTTATTTATTTATTTATTTATTTTAATTTTTTGGTGTGTGTCATAATCAACTGATAGAACAGACGGATGGACTATGGGGGATTGGACAGGGAATGTTAGCAGGATGGTGACTCAGGATGTTAGGATGATGGTGGGAGGATGGGATGTATCATGAATGTACAAGGACCAAACCGAGCGGCTTAATTACAAGTGACCAGTCACAACGAGTATGTACAAAGTTGCTACCAAGTTTTGGGATTGGATCATGTTACTTGCCTTGATGCGTGTGATAAAATGCATTTTCTGATTGATTAGTTCAAGAGGAGAAAAACATCCTGCGAGAACCCAAAACTAATTTCAAGTTGATTGACCAAATGTGCACAATGAGCAACTTAAGACACAAGCAATACATAGGACTGACGCTCAGGACTCGTATGAACAACAATATACAAGATTATGTGTACAAAAACTTAGGATATGAGGTAGGGAAAATCATTAGGATGTATGGAACACCTGGGAATACAGGGGAAGTGGAAATGGTGTTGGGAATAGCTGGAGATGAGATTTTGATAGATAATGGAATGGTCCACTATGTGTGACGCCTGTTTCTAGGTTTTCATCACCCATACTTATCCAAGGCGCCTGATTGCCAAGTTTTCACCATTGGACAAAATTTTTTCTCTTTATTTATCTTTTTATTTTTTTGATGTTGCCTCACGTGCCTGTTTACCAGGTTTTCACTGTGACAACCATTTTTTCAGCTTCATTTTTCTGCTTTTTAGGGATTTTTTGCAGGACCTTTTTGCAGTGCTTCTAAGTGCTCTAGGTTCTTCCATAGAATTTACTTCAGTTTTTGTAGGTAAAATTTTCTGGTTTGTTCAGAGCTAATCTCTTTCTTTATTTTTTTGTGCTTTTGTCAAGGCTTTTTATACTTTTTATGGATTTTCTCAAATAACTGGAATGAACAACCAGCCTTCAGGCATAAAAGCGCCTGAGGTGAATGATATTAATGGGATCATTCAAGGATTCTCCTTTTGGGGTAGAGAGTTGATATGCCCCAGAACTGAAGCATGCAGTGACAACGTATGGGCCTTGCCAAGTGACTTTAAATTTTCCTTTCTTCTCACGATCAGTACCCACCTTTTGATTTTCTTTCAGCACAAGGTATCCTACTTGGAAATGACATGGGTGAACCTTCTTGTTATAGTTTCTCTTGAGTCTATTTTGGTAGACAATAAAGTGATCATAAGCTTGCTGGTACTTTTCATCTAGGAGATCTAGCTGTGTGAGTCATGCCACCCAGTAATCTTCATCATCAATCAGGCCTCTGAGAGATACTCGGAGAGAGGGTAGTTCAACCTCAATTGGTAAGACTGCTTTAGCAATGTAGACTAGGGAATAGGGAGTGGTGCCAGTAGGAGAATGGTAAGAAGTGCAGTATGCCCAGAGGGCAGGATTGATTTGGAGATGCCAATCACGACCAGTATCATTGACAACTTTCTTGAGGATTTTGAGGATGGTTTTATTAGTTGCCTCAACTTGGCCATTACCTTGCAGGAAGTATGGACTGGAGAAATGATGATGGATATGGAGGTGAGTACAGAGATCACTGATGTGTTGATTTTCAAATGGGGTACAGTGATCTGTGAAGATGGTGGAGGGTATGCGAAAGCAGAAAATGATGTGATAAATGATGAATTTAGATATCTGGACTCCAGTAATAAGTGTGAGTGGAATCGCTTTGACCCACTTTGTGAAGTATTTCATAGCTGTGATTATGTACTTGTGGCCTTCAGAGGAGAGGGGATTAACCTTACCAACGAGGTCAAAACCCCAACAAGAGAAAGGCCAAGGAGGCGCAATAGGTCTGAGATCCTAAGTAGGAGCATGAATCAGATTAGCATGCTGTTGACAAGGGAGGCACTTTTTGACAAATTCACAAGAATCATGTTCCATTGTAGGCCAGTAGTATCCCATATGTAGAAGTTGCTTGGCTAGGACCATGCCACTCATGTGGGCACCACAGATTCTAAAATGTACCTCTTGTAAAGCCTGGGAATCTTCATTTTCATCTAAACATCTGGAAAGTACATTGTGATAGCCTTGACGATATAGGGTATTGGCTATGAGGGTGTAACGGGATGCTCTTCAGATAAAATTTTGGCATTTTTTGGTAGTGAGATGGGGAGATATGATACCATTTTGTAGGTAAGCTTGGATATCGTGGTACCATAGGGACTGGGGACCAACCAAGACACATATGTGATTTGATTCATCATTCTCATAAGCGGGAGTGTGTAGTTGCTCAACTAAGAATTTAGATTGTGTAGATTCATGAGGAATCTCAAGAAGGGAACCAATTGTGGCCATTCCATCAGCATCTTTATTTTGTATGCATGGTACCTGCGTTATTTGCAAGTGGAGGAAATTTTCTTTTAGCTTGTCAACCATTTGCTTGTATGGTGTCAATTTATCATCTTTGGTTTGATACTCATCTAAGACTTGTTTGATTATGAGTTGGGAATCACCAAAGACCTTGATATCTATGATGTTACATTCTATGGCCATGCGGAGTCCTACAATTAGTGCTTCATATTCTGCAATGTTGTTTGTGCAGGAAAATCCCAATTTGAATGACATGGGAATATAGTCACCTTGAGGTGTGACAAAAAGTATTCCCGCCCCTGCGCCATGAGCTATGTAGGACCCATCAAACTAGAGTTTCCATGTTGGTTGTTCTTATACCATGTACAAGTGCTCATCTAGAAATTTTGTGATTAGAGGATATGCATCTATCACTGGTGCTTCAGCTAGTTGATCGGCAATGACTTGTCCTTTAATGGCTTTTCTGTCAACACACTAGATATCAAATTCACTTAGTAGCATAACCCATTTTGCCATTCGACCTGTAAGTGTAGTCCTGGAGAGTAGATACTTGAGGGGATCCACCTTTGAGATGAGCTTTGTTGTGTGACTAAGCATGTAGTGGTGAAGTTTTTGAGTGGCGAAGACCACTGCCAGACATGCCTTTTCCATAGGAGAGTAGTTGAGCTCATAACCCACCAAAGTTTGACTGATATAATATATGGCCCTTTCTTTTCCTTCATCATTCATTTGAGCAAGGAGTGCCCCCAGTGCTATGGTAGTAGCAGAAATATATAAGATGAGCGGGCGACCAGGTATAGGAGGCACCAAGATGGGTGGATTAGCCAAATATTCTTTAATCTTGTCAAAGCTCTTCTGACACTAAGGATCCCACTGGAATGTGTTGTCTTTGCGCAGAAGATGAGTGAATGGTTGAAACTTATCTACTAATTGAGAGATGAAGCGGTTCACAGATTGTAGTTTTCCTTGAAGGCTATGCAACTGTCGAAGTGTTTTTGGTGGAGGCATCTCCATGATAGATTTTACTTTCTTTGGATCAATTTCAATGCCTCATCGAGATACAATGAACCCTAGGAGTTTCCCTGATGTGACTCCAAAGACACATTTCTTAGGGTTGAGCGTTAAGTAGTAGTGTCCAATTCTATCAAAGACACATTCTATAACATACAGGTGGTCTTCTCTTTTCACTGATATTGCTAATATGTCATCCACATAGTCCTCAAGGATCTTATGGATCATGTCATGAAAAATGACAGTCATTTCTCTCTGATATGTTGCCCCTGCGTTCTTTAAGCCAAAAGGCATCATGTTGTAGAAAAAGGTGCCCCAAGGGGTTGTGAATGCTATCTTATGTTGATCTTCTTCTACGATGCGAATCTAGTTATATCCAAAAAAACCATCCATGAGTGACAACATCTCATGTCCTGCTGTGAGATCTACAATCATGTCTATGTTTGGTAGGGGGAAATCGTCCTTGGGACATGCCTTATTGAGGTCTCTAAAATCTATGCATATCCTAATTGATTTGTCTAACTTAGCGACGGGCACCATATTAGAAATCTAGTCAGAATAATCAATGGGGCGGATGATCTTGGTGTGGAGTAATTTTTCCAGCTCTGCTTTGACAAGTAGTGCCACTTTAGGATGCATCTTTCTGAGCTTTTGTTTAACAGGTTTGACGTTTGGGTCCACCGCTAAATGGTGAACCACCAAGTTGGGGTCTAACCCCAACATGTGAGAGTAAGACCATGCAAACTTGTTGATGGATTCATTTAAAAAAGTGATAAGATCACTTTCTTCTGCTTCAAACAAAGATGCTGCTATATATGTGATGGCAGGATTTTCCTTGGTACCCAGGTTAACAGGTTTTGTTTCTTCAATGAGAATCGATGACTGTTCAGGCCTGTAATCTTGGATAAGAGGAAGACGAGAATCTTCATCCTCTAGCGCCTTAGAGAGGTTTTCACCATGGGATACACCCTTTTTTTTTACTTTTTTGTTATCAAATAGTGCTCCAGAGGGGTTTTCACTAGAAGATTGATTTTTCTCTTTTTTATTTTGATTTTATGTATCATTTTTGTGGCTAAAGTTCTCCTCTTCCCCAAAGTATGCCTTTGGGTCCAATTTTTAGACACATGTTGAATGTTGCCCTTGGTCATTGCTTTACTTGATTTCTCCCATAAAGCTTAGAAGCGCGTCCTCACTTTAGAACTCGTCAACGTGTACGACACTTGGTTGGTCCCAGTCTATGAGTTTAGGATGGCGGAGAGGGAGGTCAATGAAGAGGATGGACAGTTGTTGTAGGAAAGCATTGCCTAGGAAGGTTTCATCGTCAAAAACATCATCGTAAGCTTTCACAATTTTCTCTTTTGAGATATCTTTGATGTCAATGATTTCACCCAGGGGTTGAAAAGAGGAGTAATTAATGAACTCATTGGTGCCCCCAGTTGTGTCAGAGCCCATACCAAGACCCAGGTTTTTTTCGAGTCGGGCTGGTACAATGGGTTCTTTCATCCCTTGTTCTTTGTGGCCAAGACCACCTCCTTGATAGTTCCATTTTTCTGTCACCAGTTTGTGTGTTGTGGGATACTTGTTCTTGAAGTAATTGAGCCGACTTGTGTCCTAGGATGATGGATCATTATATATCCATTGATTGATGTTTGGTTCCATTTCTTGGCTAACTGAAATACCTTGTGACACAAAAGTGGTAGGACCAAATTGTAGTGTCCTGGTTGTTTCTGATTTTGTTTTGCTTAAATTAGGCTGGTGGCCTTGAGTGTGGGGATCAACAGGAAATGCTCCAACTGCGAAGGCATCAGATAAAGTGTACTCACCACATCCTTTGTTGTTGATCTTGACCATGGAAAAGGTGGAGGAGAGGATTGTTTCTGGATCTGTATGGATTCGAGATGAGCTGGCGACAGAGGAGCCAATATCAATCCTAGGGCAATGAGTGGAATGTGGAAAGGATGTCTCCAACGCATTGCAGTATGCAAAAGGCTTGGGATCTACGCAAATGGTGATCTTAGTGCCTTTATATGGGAATTTAACACACTGATGGTAGGTGGATGGAATAGCTTGCATAGAATGAATCCATGGGCATTTGAGGAGGATGTTGTAGGGAAGGTCAAGATCAACAACATGACATAATGTTTCTTGGATAACCAGACCCACTTGAATGGGTAAGATAATGGTGCCTTCAGAAGTACGCTCCAGGTTTTTATATGATTTTATTGTGATGACCTCATTTGTGATATCAGCCTTAGTGCATCCCAACTATTTTATGAATTTTAGAGTACACAAATTTAGGGCCGGTCCATTATCTATCATGACCCGTTTGATGGCAAAGTTTTTAACCATGACAGCGATATGGAGTGGGAGATTGTGATCAATTTTGTCAGAGGGGATGTCTGTTGGTCTAAATGAGACCCCATAGGATGTAGATAGGTGTCCTACAAGGTTTTGAAACTCAATGAGGTTGATGTCATTGGGAACATGGGAATCATGCAAGGATTTATTGAGAATCTCTTGGTAGGCGGGTGATGTGCGGAGAAGATCTAGGATGGAAATTTGGGCTGGAGTATTCCTGAGGTGTTCCAAAATGTTATATTGAGTCCCAACAGATGGGGCGGGACCTACACCTACAACTGTTATCCTTCCTCTGTGAGTAGTGATTGCACATTGATTATCAACACCCTTGACATGAATGACATTGACAGAGGACTGAACTTGAGATATGCAGCCGATGAGATTATCGTAATTGATATAAGCATTGGTATAATCTTTTCGATCAGCGCTTTCTGCTTGTTTACCCTTTCCTTTATTAGAGGACTGAGTAGGATTGCCTGGACCTGTACTCGAAGTGTGTTTAGGGAATGCATTCTGATAAATTTTTAGACTTGCATTTGGCAATGATTGAGCTAGGGAATCCACTTCAATTTCCTTACGGTCAATGAGATCTTGGATATAATGTTTCAATTTCATGCATTTGAGAGTGGTATGTCCCTTGACATGATGGTATTCATAGTACTCGTTGTCTTTATACCAGACAGGCTTAGGGGTTGAATCATCAAATGGCTGCGTTTTAGGATATATGACTTGGTTTGCTTGGATCAGCTTGCAGAAGATAACATCTATAGGTTCACCTAGAGGGGTAAACATGCGTTGTGGCATACTCAAAGCGCGAGATCTTTTTTGTCCATGAGGGAATAAGATAGCATTTGTATGGTTCATAGGACCTTGATAGTTGTGTTGATGGGCTATTCCTGGAGGAGGGTATATGGGTGTGCCTTGAGGGCGCATGTTTTGCTGATACTGTGGTTGAGGATACATGGGAGCGGGTTGGTGATACATGGAAGGAGGTTGTGGATACATTACTGGTGTATGTTGATAAGTATGAGTAGGCACATTAGGACTTGCTACCACAACCTAGACATGTTTGGTGTCAGTGGCTCCATCTGTGACCACATTCTTGTTTTTATTCCAATATCATGATCGGTCATTGTTATGTTTATTGGGTTGGGATTCTTTGTAATGTTTAATCATACCTTCTTCAACAAGGCCTTGTTCAAGGTCCATACCTTTGATCCTGATATCATGATAAGTTTGTTTACAATTCATACGCATGTGATAAGAAAGATTAGGATGAAGGTTGTTAATGAAAATATTGATAAGATGTTGTTCCAGGGGTTGGTATGACAACCTTGTGGTAAGACCTTGCCAGCGTTGAAGATAATCGGCCAAGCTTTCTCCTCCCTTTTGTTTGGAATTGCATAGGTCAAGGAGTGAGAGTTCATTTTCAACATTATGCACATATTGGGCTACAAACTTTTTGAATAGCTCTGCGAAAGTAGAGACTGTGCCATAAGGAATTTTGTAAAACCACTCAAGGGCGGTGCCTCCCAAGATTTTGGGAAATATTCTCATGAGAAAATTATCGTTGTAGGCCACTTCTTGGCATGCCATGTAGAATTATTTTACATGACTCACAAGATCACCCTTCCCTTGATATTTATCAAATTTTGGGGTCTCAAAGTGTTTGGGGAAGGGTACAACAGTAATGGATCTGTCAAATGGATATGGACATACTTCTTCGAACTTGAATGTTTTGGCTTTTGTCCCAACTTTTAGTTCTTTGAGAGCATTTTTCATTTCCTCCCATTTAGGATTGGTTTGCAGGGGAGGATTGTTGATTGTAATTGTAGGATTTATTTGTGCATGATATGGATCAAATGGCAAATATGAGAGATTTTGTGGGGGATATTGTGGTGTTTGATAGAATGGTTACTGGTCACTATATACGGGTTGCAATGGTGGAAGCTGGGGTTGAGTGGAATACTGCAACGGAGGAGGTGTTAGCATTTGATAAGATTGCTGCAGCTGTTGGAAATATGTTTGCATTTGTTGTGGCGTAGGATATGCAGGATGAGTTTGTTGTACACCCACATAGGTGTTTTGTGGCGGAATGCCCCCAGTGAGAACTTGTTGAGAAGGGGGAATTGTTTGTGATGCAGCGAAAGATGACATAGCTATGTAACTGGTAGGATGAGTTTTCTATTGTTACAGGGGTTGAATAAAAGGACTAGAAAACTGTTGCATTGGTTTTACCACAAAAGGATTTGCCCCCTGCATTTGTGGTTGTGGTTGTTGTGTGATTTGAGGAGCATGATGTATAGCTGCAAAGGGGTTGACCGGCTATTGTTGTGCTTGGGATATGAATGGGTTAGTGATTTATTGCTGTTGGATGGGTTGCTGCTGGATAGGTTGTTGTTGTTGGATAGGTTGTTGTTGTTGAATAGGTTGTTGTTGTTGGATAGGTTGTTGTTGTTGCTGTTGGATAGGTTGTTGTTGTTATTGTTGGATAGCTTGTATGGGAATTTGGGGTATGGCAAATGGATTCGTGGATGGTTGTAATATAGGAGGATTTGGGTTGAACAATGTTTGGGGTGGAACCATTGGCATTTGTTATGATTGTGTTGTTGGTGGAGCGGGAAAAGAAGACCCATGCGAAAATAAGGGTTGGTTATATGCGTTGGTAGGTGGCATACCTGTGGTGAAGAATGACAGAATAGGCATGAATACTTGGTTGCTTTGATGCTGTGAACTAGTTGTAGCACTTTGAATAGGTTGACTAATAATAGATGGAATGGTGGTTTGTTGTGGGCTAACTAGTGGTGGTGGTGGAAAATTTGCAATGAATGTTGGGATTGCTTGTGAAGGAGGAGCAATGGTGGCTTGTAGAGGTGTTTGCACAGTGACAGGGGGTATTGTTTGTGGTGCTGATGTGGCATCAAGAGGTGGGATTTCCGTGGTAGGTGTAGGTGTTGTGTGTATGATAGGATATGGAATGGAGGGATGCACCACTTGTGCAAGAAGGGTTCCCACTTGTAGGGCTCACTGAAACGGATCAAAAACTTCATTTCTGGTAGGATAAGGACGTTCCCCTAGAGGTGTCATAGGTCGTGTAAAAAGTGTGGGTATTAGCCAAGGTGGAAGTTGAAGTCCTTGTTGTTGGATGTCCAAGAGTACCTATTTTCTATTACGTCCACTCATGGCATTTACCATGTGGACAAGCGTTGGATGATTGATAAAAGTTTCCACGGCACTTAGAGTGGGAATTTCATTAGTGTCTACCCAGATATGTTCAACTTGATCATTGGGATAAGGTGCATAAGTGACCATGGTGTTGGTGTTCTCAGTCATAGGATTAGATGAGCTAGCGGCCAGATTAGGATCCATGTTCTTCCTCTTCTTAGTGGCTCGTGTGATAGGTGGCATGAAATGATTATCCTAAAGGAATATGAAATGCAAAGATGTATGCAAGGATGCACCTAGGAAACTAAGGATGATGACACTAGGATTAGGATGTGCTTAGGCTGATGGATGCACTTCTATAGATTAAGGATGGCTTGATGTATGCAAGGATCGAAGGTTGCTTTCCCTAGTGTAGGATCGAGTGGATATGATTATCTACCTAAGACAGACTTATGGTCTTTGGCAGATGAGATTCTTTGTTAATGCAAACTAACCTTTTGATCAAGGTTGCAAAAGACAAAGGGGATTATCCAAAAACAATGCTTAGTTTAAGGACACTGAGGATGGGATTTGATTAAGATGTAGGTCTTAGCAACTCAAAATGGTATGCAATACATAAGTGAGGGATGTGATCAGGGATGCTTTGAATGATGACTAAGATGATGCTAAGTTGATTAGGACTGATTTGGTTGATGCGAGATCATGCTAGGATGAGTGTGTGATGTGTTCCTAAAAATGGAAACCTAAGGGAGGTCCTAAAATTCAAGCTAAGTGAGCTCAAGAAGAGGAGGAACTTGTGTTTGTGGTGGTAAACCGACTAGTCATATTGTTCAATTGCAAAAAAAGCAGAGTTTAGATGATATTTTCCCATGAAACAAGAAACTTTGTTGTTGTAGATCACTTTCTCAAATAGTTCTTGTTTATGGATTTCTTTCTTGACAGAATATAAAATGTGTTGGTATTTGGCAGCCTCTCAGGTTGTGTTCTTTTGTTCTCTTTGCACGGGTGGTAATGGAGTTTTCACTTTTTTGTGTTTCTTAGAATCGGTCATGTCCTATAAGAAGATCTTGATCTTGGATGAAAATTTTGAGGACATATCTCATGAAGGACCAAAAATGTTTGTCTTTTGATAATCTAGCAAAAAGCTTGATTGTGTTCTGATTTCTCAATAGGATTGTTCTATGGCAAGAACCATTTTCAACATAATCAAAACTAGAAAATAACAAGCATGTGTCTGAAAACAATCTGACAAGGAACAAAGCAACCTTGAAGGATACAAGCACGTGACAAATTTGAAAGCTGGATATTTCATCTGCGTGTTGGATTTTGTCAATTTCTTCAAACACTTCAAGAACAAAATCTACCTAAGGAATTTGGCATAGCATGAAAATACTTGCTCGTAAGCTTAGGCACACACACAAGAGCTAATCAGAATACGGTCGTCACCAAGCACGCAATGTCTCTAGTCATGACGCTATATTATCTGATTCCAAACGCTCAGGGTGGCATGAATGTACGAGTGATCTTAGGGAAGTTACTATCTTCCTTGCACAAGTATTATCACCTTTCGGGGGTGTTTCGGGTAGCTTCTAAGCCTAGAGTGTTTAGTATGGATCTCCGTTCAATTGTATCCTCTATGTCTGTGCAAGCACGATTAAGGTGTATAGCCCCATAGAGAATCTTGACAAAAGTGGTCACGTAAACATGATTGAGACTGCGAGGCTGCACTTAAGTTAGATGAGAGCTGAGTATAAGCTCAGATGCCAACTAAATATTGAGGCTTTGACCCCAAGGAGTAAATTTGATTTACGTGAGTTGGAGTGGTGTGGCTTACACCTCGTTCTCACGTGGGTTGTTCCTGGGAGATTTTTTCCTCAACTGACAGACCCAACTAAAAGATTAATTTGGAAATAAAATGGGATTAGTGACAAGAAGGGTCTGGATTTCTGATTTTCCCACAAGGGGAAAAGAGCATAATCTCCTATCCAACGTCATTTTCTCCACAAGCATGCAAGACAAGTTGTTCATTTCTAAAGATTTATTTATTTAACACCAAGTGAATGTGTCTAGGTTTCTGATCTTCCCAAAAGAGAAGAGAGCATAATCCCCTAACACTCACTTAGGATTAATCAAAAAGATCTTCCTAATTAAGTCTAAGTGCCTAGAAAAGATTACAAACATGATCGTTTGGTCGATTTGGATCAAGGCAACCTGCAAGACAACGTGAGTAATTTCAATTTAGCGTCCTTTGGCAAGCGGTGCTGCAAACAACTAGTTAGTAGTTTGAAAAATAATCTTTGACAAGCGTTAGTACAAACCACTTAAAAGTTGTTAGCAGAACATAAAACCAAACTTTAGCAGAGCGCAGACGCTGATACAGGGCGCAAACGCCGATTCTATTTTCTGGTTCAGAAATAACAGTGCGTGAAATAACCAAAAAATATGAAAGATGCAGAAATTTGTTATACCAGGCGCAGACGCTGATTCCTGTTGTGCAGATGCTGGTTCATGAACCAGCGTTTCCAAAGACGCTGATTTGCCTACAAACACAAAACACAACACAAAGTGACACAATAAGTTATCTTTTCTTTTTTAGTGAGCTTCCAAACTTGTCCAAAAACCTATTTTGAAATTAATTGACCCTTAAAACTGTTATATCTTAATAAATTATTAAGAAATAAAATTTTACCATTATGCCTACTTGTAAAATTGACTTCTCCTAAAAAATAGAATGATCAAACGCAGAAAAGCAGCAGGAATGAAAAATAAACTTGATAAATGAAAAATAGGGTCAACAAAAAGTCAAAATAGTGGTATCAGGCGGAGACGCCGATTCATATCAGAGATGCCATTTTGCGTAAACGTCGAACGACGGTTCAGGATAAATCGACATTTGTGAAAATGCCTCTATGTGCATCTCAGAGATGCCGATCCATGTTGTGAGCGAATTTAGACAAGAAACCAGAAATTTTAGTGACGTGGGTCCCACCGGGCATGCCAAAATGTGTATATGGAATCCTTCAATCTGTTGGGAGCATGCTCAAACATGCAAACATTAGCGGGTTAGCATCATGACAAGAAAAGCATGCAAGAGATCAAACTAACAACAAAGACACCAAATAACATCAGATTAAGCTAAAAGTGAGTAAATAACATGCACCCTAATCTACTCATTTTGATTTTCTTATTTTGGATTATATGTGGGTGTGCTCTCTCAAACACATAATTACCATGGATCCCAATGCAAAAAATGCAATAATACTAGAAACAAGAAGAAAGATTCAAGAACTAGTTATGAAGAACTAGTCTCAAATCCTCTTCAAAATGATAGTATGAACCTATGCAAGTCTTTGAAAATATGACCAATTTTAAGTCAAAATTGGCATTAATATTGAGTGGCTCAATATTTCAACAAGGGGAGACAAGGTTGTAAGAGAGAATTTAAGAAGAATGGGTACCCACTTTGAAAATAATTTCCACATGTGGGTGAGCATCTCATTAACCTTAAAAAGGTTAGGAATCACCCATTTAAGCATGATCAGAGGGAAGTTAAATGTGGAAACATATTTAGGATATGAGGTGATGGGAGTAGGGTAGGAATAGGGTAGGCTGTAGGGTAGGCTGTAGGGTAGGATTAATAGGTTCCTAGCTAGGGTTTAGATTTAATTCAAATTAAATTTGAATAAATCATAGCTTAGAAGAACTAGGAAAAATGGAGGATTTTAATAAATATATATTTATTAAAAGGGGATTTTGTGGAGGCCAATGTATTTAAATAAAATACATTAGAATAATGTTTAAACTATTGGTAAATGAAACTATTTAATTGATTTGAATTAAATAGTTAGAGGAATAGGAGGGAAATTAATATTAATATTAATATTAATATTTTTGGGATGTCTACATTTTTCCCCTCTTTGACGCAGCGTTGCAAGTGACGTTTTGTCAAAGACAAGAAAAATGAGTCATTGGCTTCATTAACAGAAGCTACCACTGGTATACTCTTTGATTGATATAGGGTTGTGCCCCCTCAAGAAAAGGACACAGCGAAGACAGGGGTGTGGAATTTTCTTGAAAAGGATGAAATGGGAGAGAAGAAAAGTGTGAGGGAATAAATAGAAGCCTTCTGAAATGCAATGATCAATGCAGCTAAGAATGTGAATGCAAACTAAATGCTGCTAATTATGCATTGGGATCCATTTGGGTGAAAAATATGGAGAGCACATCTGATTTTAATATTACAAGAGGAGGTATGCATCAGGTGTTAGAAAACACAGATGACAAGGTTCCTTTGCGTGGACTAGACACTCAAACAAAGCATACTGCAAAAGACACATGTATCAGTCTCAACCCGTCACCACGTACCAGGATATAGTAGATCATGGTAGTGATGAGTAGGGTTATAGTGATAGAAAAAGATAAAATCATTAAAGAAGGCCACATGACCAAGCAGTCATTCAGTGCAAAGTTCTTTCCATGAACAGGAGATAGCAATGAAAGATCTGATATGCCAACATCAGAAGGATGCATCCTGACGGGCAATAAGATGATTTGATTGGATTAGATAAAAAGATAGTCGCTGGCAAAAACTGAGAATAGACTGAAGTGCAAGGATAATTAGCCACTAAAGTGATTGTGTGAAAAATAGTGTCGTAGTTGCAAGAGGTAGATCATGTCTAAGAATAAATTGCTTATTGCTAGATTTTGTGAGTGTTGGGAAGTTTTGAATTGTTTTTAGAATTTTTTTTTGTTTTTTAATTTTTTTTAATTTTTAATTTTTGAATGATTTTCAAATGTTTTTGGATGAATTTTATGTGTTTTAAGGCTTATGCAACAGGAAAAAATGTACAAAACGACAATATATACAAAATTTTTGAGAAAACACGGGCTATAAGAAGGGCTGGGGGGAAAATGAAGGTCATTTGTGAATAGTGAATAGTAAAAATTGAGCTCTAAGTGAAAAACATGGCTGACAAGAGGGTGAAGGGACAACTTGGTGAGCGTTTGAGGACACACGGGAGGCCCACCGAGTGACCGGTCTCAGTGAGTAGACTACCCATGATCTTGTATTTATGTTATTGAATGCATTTATTATGTGTTGGGTAAGGTGGGTAGTCATAAATAGGGGGTAACTGGATTTTAGACTGGAGACACCAGTTCTCAAACTGGCATCTGCGAGGATGTCAATCCCTGGATCGACGTCACCGCAGACGCCAATCCCCGAATCGGCGTCTCCGAAGCCATGGGTGGCCAGATCAGCGTCTGCGAAGATGCCGGAACTAGACTAGCGTCCTCAAAAATGCCGGTCTATGGGAAAATAGGCAGAGACGTCGGTGTATGAACCGACATTTCTGGCTGAACCGACGTTTGCATCGAAAAGGGAAAACGCCATTAGCAAAGGAAACAAAGGGGACCCGGCAAGAGCCGGGGATGGGTCGGCATGAGACCTAGGGGCAAGATGCCCCATTCTAGGAAGGGTTATGAGTAGGACTAGGAGAACTAAGTGACTGACATGGTGGGTTCTGAAACATGTGCAAGAGTAGTTCCCGCCCTTGGGATCATAGGAGCATTGGCCACCGACAATGGAGCTACAGGCCCAGCTGACAGAGGATGACTGGGGGTTGTTAGCAATGGTAGGACTCGATTATGTGCCCCGTTGGCCTAGGCTATAGGCGCACAATGGTATGATGACCGCCTTGATCGAGCGGTGGCACAGTGATATGACTACATTTCACTTGCCGACTGGAGAGGCCACAATCACCTTAGAGGACATGTGGCACATTTTGTGGATCTCGATCTTAGGAGTGATTCCTCAGTACAGATTGGAGGACTGTGAGCATTACATAGAGATCGTGTTCTGACGGGCGATGAGGCGGATACCGACCTACAGGACCTAGATGCCTTGGCAGGCAGCATTGGATAGGGGACTTTGGCGCATAGCCCTTTACATTACTGGATTGATTGGGGGATGCATGTTAGTGGACCTTTCAGGACATGGATTCAGGATGGGGTGGTCATGGGCTCTTGTGTAGATGCTCGAGGAGGGGACCTCCTACTGCTAGGGATATGTCATCCTGGGACAGTTGTATCATGACCTTCACATGGCTGCATACTGTGAGGCACGTAACATGGGGATAGGAGTCACTCTATCAGCCCACCATGCTTGTTGCAACTTTGAATTCCAGACCCTTTTTTCTTAACCAATACTCTTTTAAAAATATTTATCAAACTCTTATTACAAGATTTAGCTTGACCATTTCCTTTTGGGTGAAATGGGGAAGAATAAGAAACTTGGATTCCATATTGCTGGCAAAAGTCACTAAATTCTTCAGATCTAAAACACATAGCATTATCTTCCACAATAGTTTCAGGACAACCAGACGTAGTGAGGATATTTTGTGGCATAAAATTAGTTACAACTTTACTAGTGTCCCTTTTAGCGGGAATTCCTTCAACCCACACAGTAAAGTTATTAGATGGTACCAAGATCCATGAATGACCTCCACTAGAATTTCTAGTAATTTATCCAATGAAATCCATTCCCCACTTCTGAAAAGGCGCGTCAACTGTGACAGGCCTCAAATGTAAATTCCCACTAAACTTGAGCTTACCTCCAAATATCTCGCAAGCATCACATTTCTTCACATAACTGTGGGTGTCCTTGAAGAAAATAGGCTACCAAAAACCAGACCTCATAATCTAATGTGTAGTAGTGTTATCCATGTAATGGCCCCCACAAGCACTATTATGCATTTGTTCCAACAAGTTCTTGGATTTTTCATAGTCTACACATATGAGAAATACTCCTTCATGCTCCTCCACCATAACTAACATTGTATTATTGCATACTTAATGACATTCAACCTAACTATTATCTTTATGTTTTCATCCATTTCAGGAGGTAGTATCATTTTTTATAAATAACCAATGATGTCCTTATACCATTCACAACAATCCATATCATAGATATAAGGCATTTTCTCTTCTTCTAACATATTTACTTGATTTGCATCTAAATTTCTCTAATCCATTAGCTTTGAAAGTCCTAGGCCTCTAACCAATTTTTAAAGTCCATCTAAACTTTCTTCCTGAAAGTTCCTATTGGACCAGAATGTCCTTCATAGCAGCTTTAGGTACATAAGCAATTATATTTTTCCCTACCAAATAACATCTAAAATCTTTGACAGATTTAACCAGAGCATATTCTTGTTTCTCCATGATGTTATACTTTAATTATTCTGCTTGTAAGGACTTACTGAAAAAATCAATGGGTTTTTCAAATCCCTCTGAATTATTTTGTAGCAATACTCTAGCAACAGTATTATATGAAGAAAAGGAGAAAATCTGCAAAGGTTTTTCATAATAAGGTGTTCTTAAAATAGGATCATCTTTGACAACATATTTAATACCTGTAAAGGCCTTAGATGCTTCTTCACTCCATTCCACCTTGGCCCCTTTCTTCATCATCTTTGAAATAGGGAGACTTATCTCTACAAAATTTGTAACAAATCTCCTTAGGAAATTCACCTGTCCAAAGAAAGATTGAATTCCCTTGGCATTCTTTGGCTGAGGGATTTTATCAATAGCAACAACCCCTTCAAGGTTGATTCTTACTCCATCTTTAGATACAATATGTCCTAGGAGTTTTCCCTCTTTAACTCCAAAATCACATTTCTTTGGGTTGAAAGAGACCCCATATTCTAAAGCTCTAAGAAAAATCTTTTCAAGATGATCACAGTGGTGATCTTCTTTTGTTGAAAAAGATGTCAAATCATCTTGATAAATAGCTAAAAAGTTATTTATTAAATCTACAAATTCCACATCCATGGCTCTCTGAAAATTCACCCCAACATTTGTTAATCCGAAAGGCATTCTCGCATAAACATAAGTACCCCATCATGTGGTGAATGCGGTCTTAAATTGTTCAGATTCCTTAACCATGACTTGGTTATATCCTGAGTACCCATCCATCATAGACATTAATTCAGAACCACTAGCTCTTTGTAACATGGCTTCTATATTTGGCAAATCATAATTATCCTTTAATGAATTGAGATTAAAATTTTTATAACTTACACAAAGTTTGATATTTCTATTTTTCTTTCCCATTGGTACCAGATTTGATACCTATGCAGAATGTCTGATGGTTTTGATAATCTCAACATCTCTCATATTTTTTAATTATTCCTTCATTTTTGATGCTAAGGTGAGATTGATAGGTCTCAATTTTTGTTTGAAAGTCTTAGTACCCTCCTTTAAAGGAATCTCATGTTGAAATAAATATTCTCTATAACCCTTTAAATCATCATAAGACCATGCAAAAATAATTCTATATTTTATGAGAAGATCAACCAATAACTTATTTATTTTAGGAGACAACTTTTGACCAATATACACATTATTAGGGCTTTTCGTTGTTCCTATGTTTATTTCTTCCAAATCTTCAAATTTACTTACATTATTTGCAGAAAAAGAATTGTCTTTATTATCAAAATCTTTTTAAAGAATAACTAACCCCTTGGGAAGTATATTTGACTTCAATTGAAGAACCTCTTTACCAAAAATGGTATCTTTATTATGAAAGGTTTCAATACATCCACTAAAATTCATTTCTTTGTTTAAAAATTTTGCTTCAGAATTCAAAAATCTTAAAATATCTAAGTCATCTTCAAAGACTTCCCAATTTTTAACATTATCTGGTATTGAAGGCCTATATTAAATTTTTATTTTAGAAATTCTTGCAAACGTAATATCCAGAGGCCTTAAAGCAATGTTAGCTAGTAGATCTACCTATTTTTCTAACCTCTATCTATCCAATCAATACCAAATGCATCAAATTTTTCCAATTCATCCCAAACAACATTTCTATACTGCTTGAGTATTTGATTTTTTGAAACATATGTGCACTTAATATGAGATATTATCAATTCAGAGTCTCCAATTACTCTGAGACATTTTATTCCATGTTTTGAGGCTAATCGTAGACCTATTAACAAATCCTCATACTCTACAACACTATTTATGCATGTAAACAATAATGTAAAAGAAAATTTGAAGGTTTTACCACTAGGAGCTATCAATAGGATTCTTGTTGTTAGAAATATAAAGTAAAATGAAAAAGATAGGGAAAGAATCCAAGAGAGTATGCAAAGGAAAATATTTACCAAATGCAGAGAGAGAGAGATAGATTTTCCTTCAATAGATCAACCACAAATGCACCAAAATGCTCCAAGAACCAAGGTAAGAACACAAGGATTTGAAAGGGGAAAAACAAGAAAAACCCCTTGTGAACAATATGAATATGGCTCAAAGCCTAAAGAATGAGAGCAATAAGCTCATTACAATATTGAGAGATGAGAGAAGAAATCCAACTTAGAATCCCTATGAGAACCCTAGAACCTTAACTTGTGTGTGAGAGCCATCTCTTAAGTAGAGATGAGTGGAGGAGTTTGCATATGACTCCCAAACTCTATGTGTGCCACATTAACATTTGGTGTGTGCCATGTGTAGGAATCCTCTTAAGGAGGAATATCTAAATTCCTTAATAAAGGAATTACAAATAATATGACATGTCCTTGGTATATATTTTAATTACATAGTTACCAAGGAAAGATTAATTCTAACATCCCCCTTTAATCTTTACTTGGGGAGATGAGAGCAATAGGTATCACACCCAAATGTTTACAATGATTTTGAGATGTTTCTTTTGAAAGATTCTTCAGTAGATTGTTGACAACTTGATCATCATGTATTTCTTCAACTGGATTGGTGGAGCTTGAATGGTACATAGGAATGTTTTCTAAGTGGATAACACTTTGACAATACAAAGATGTAATTGCTTGTGGAGGGGGGCCCAAATCTTCAAGTGACCATTGAGATTCTTGAGACAAATTTATGCATTCGGTATATTCATTTGTAGTAGAAAATAGAGGTGAAGCATGATCAACACCTGAGCCTACAATAAGGCAAGAACCACTAGTAGAGAGCCCATCATTGGGATCTCCTAGTGCTGAATCAATAACACTTTGGAAAGAAAAATCATATTGTGAATCATCAATCATATAATCAGGAATGCAATCTTTAGTTGCATAAAACAAATCGGTAACATATTCATCATAATATGAAACATCAAGAGGAGGAAATCTACCATCATTAACCTCCAAAAAAATCATAGGATTAGTGCTATCATTATGAATTTCATCATGAGTAATACACATATCTTGCAAAGTAACATTAAGAAAGTTAGAGATAATTTCCTCTTCTTGTTCAAAAATATCATCAACATGAGAGCAAGAATCATCAAATTGCATTGCATCATAAGGAGAGTGCATATAATCATTTTCAGTAGGAAGATAATAATCAAGAGGGTTATTCCAAGAGTAGCCTTCATCATAATATTCATCCCAAATAGTAGTATCATCATAGTGAGAATTAGACATCCCATAACAAATAGCAAAAGCTTGACGAGTGTTATGATTATGAGAATTTTGAGTATTTGGATTAGATGACTTCTCCTGTTTAAGTTTCTTAAAACAAGTATTGATCACATGACCATCTTTCCCATAATAATTACAATGAGGTATATTATAATTGTTATGATAACCATTATTATGATTATGATTATTAAATTTATTATTACGAGATCTAGACATGAAAGCATGTTCATTAGTTTTGATTGAGCCAAATTGAATTAACTTAGCCTCTTCTTGACGTAAAATTTGTTGAAAGATAACATAAGTTAATTGAGATGCTAACAAAGGAAGAGCTAATTGAGAATGTATATTAGTTATAAATTGCTGAAATTGTCTAGGAAGGCATTTTTTTAAAATGATATGAATTAATCAGATTTCAGATAAATTAACTCCTAAACCAGTTAAATGACTTTGAAATGAATCAAACTTAAGTAAAAAATCATCCATAGTTGAGAAATCCGTATACCCGAGATCCTCCAATTGATCTTGGAGTTGAAGCTTTCAAGATTCATTGGCGCTATCAAAAGTGGTTTGCAAAATCGCCCAAGCTGCATGTGCTTCAGTACAATGGGCAATTAAGACATAAATCTAGATTTAAGGAAAGACCTATAAGGCCAAGAGCCTCATCATTTTTATCATTCCATTCATTTTTTACCGCTTGAGGAACAACAGGAGGAGGAACAAAAGTGGGGTCAATTGCAACGTCAATGATATGTCAAAAATGAAAGATAAAGCTCATATGAGTCTTCCACACATGATAATTGGAAGTACTTAGTTTAACTTCTGGGATTAAAGTTGGCATAATGAAATAAAATAAACTAAAATACAAGTTGCAGAATATAATAATGAAGTTAGAAAGCCAATTTAACACAATTAGTAAATACCAATATGCAAGAACTATTAAATATTAAAATAAATTTAAATTTCTTGATTAATTGATAAAACAAATTTTAATTGTAGTTAAATGATGAATTAGCAATGGAATTAAGTTTATAATGATATTTACTGGAAATGGGTTCTAGACAATTTTAGAAAAAATGAAGTGAGAGCAAATGTATAATAGTTTAACTTTTTTGTTAAAAAATTAAAAATAATTTTAACGATTAAACTTAAATGGTTAAAAAAATAACTTAGAAAAATAGAATAATAAACAAGTATTATAAATAAAGCAAGGAATCTACAGATTAAATCAACCACAATCCTGCATAAGAAGAAGATCCCTGGAATGATATGATTAAAAAACCATTATAATGCAAGGAATATGATGAAGAAAAAATAATTATGTTGAACTAGCAATAATTAACCTGCAGAAAAGAGCCAAAAGAGCCAGAAAGAGGGTTAGAATATGCAATTATATTAACGAAAAAATGTTAGAATATATAATGAGTCTGTAGATTTATATATAAAAAATAATTATCCTGCATAAAAATGTTTAACCTGCAAGAAAACAATGATATAAAAGACAAAAAAAATAACTCCTTATAAGCCACGTGACGGGAGGAAAAAGAATAGCAGAGAGGAATGATAATTTTGGTAGACCAAGATGTAAAAACCAATGAGAGGAGGGCTACGTGGAAGGCTGGGAGGCAAAGATTACAGGCTGCATGAGTAGCAAGAGAGAGGACAAAGGGGAAAAAAATAAATTTGCGAGAGCAGAAAGGCTAGGTGAGCAGTAGGTTGGAGGGGCAGAAATGACATTTAAAAAAGCAGTCTCTATTGAAGAGAAGATAATACACGGGGTAAGAACTAAAGTGAAGGAAGGAGCACAGGTGATTATTTTGTACCTATTGCATTTGAAAATAAGGGAGGGAGAGGGAGCTATGAGAGAAGCTAGGCTACGTGAGCAGCTAAAGGAGAGGAAATGGTTGGAGAAGGTTGGTTCTCTCTATGGGAGAAAGAGAGAAGCAAAGGAGAAGAAAGGAGAATTATATCTAACTCAAATACCATGAAGAATCTCTACTAGATCAAGGAGATATTAAGAATAAAATTAAAGAGAAAGGATATGAGAAAGATATAAACCACGAAATGAAATAGAAGTTGTTAAGATAAAACATAGAAAAATTATAGGGACCATAAATTTTAAATGCACCATTGGATGTTTCTAAAGTTTTAATATTTTTTTACAACCCTAATTATCTAAAACTCCACTGAAGCGATTGATCAGATTATTTATAGTTTAAAAATTATGAATGACTGAGTGTGGTTATATAAAACTGTCTTCAAAATGACAGTCACAAAAATGTTTAAATGGTTTGCATAAAAGGAAAAATATAAAAATAGAGATTAAAAAATAGAGATATATAACCATGCAGATAAATATGATTGAATAACCTGCAAATCTTTATAATATAGATTGAATGATCAAAATGCAAATCCTTGCAGTCTCCCTACAGAGGGTGAAGATAGACCAGGAAAAAAAAATATAAACTAGATAATCAAACAAAAGAAATCAGGTTTGGCGGTGAACCGGCCAAATCCAAAAACAAATTCAAAAGACCTACAACAGAAGTTAGATCAAGAAATCCTGCAAACACACAAACAAGGATTAGTTGCTCTGATACCATGTTAGAAATATAAAGTAAAATGAAAAAGATAGGGAAAGAATCCAAGAGACTATGCAAAGGAAAAGATTTACCAAATGCAGAGAGAGAGAGATAGATTTTCCTTCAATAGATCAACCACAAATGCACCAAAATGCTCCAAGAACCAAGGCAAGAACACAAGGATTTGAAAGGGGAAAAACAAGAAAAACCCCTTGTGAACAATATTAATATGGCTCAAAGCCTAAAGAATGATAGAAATAAGCTCATTACAATATTGAGAGCATGAGAATGAGAGATGAGAGAAGAAATCCAACTTAGAATCCATATCAAAACCCTAGAACCTTAACTTGTGTGTGAGAGCCATCTCTTAAGTAGAGATGAGTGGAGGAGTTTGCATGTAACTCCCAAACTCTATGTGTTCCACATTCACATTTGGTGTGTGCCATGTGTAGGAATCCTCTTAAGGAGGAATATATAAATTCCTTAGTAAAGGAATTAAAAATAATATGACATCCCCTTGGTATATCTTTTAATTACATAGTTACCAAGGAAAGATTAATTCTAACACTTGTACCATCTCCTTCCATAGAACTTGCTCCATCAAAATACATGGTCAAAAAATCAAATTGGTCCATTAAATTGTCTTTGTCATCAGATAATAGCATAGGTTGAGCTCTTCCTTCAACCTCTTTCTTTTACACTTGAAAAGATCCAAGATAAGTATCAACAAAACAATTCATATCAGTATCTTCATTTATTTCAATCATGTGAGGATTCCTACTTTACCAAGACACCTTGACATTATTACCATCAATATTGAAAGTTGAGAAAGATAAATCACATTGCATACTTCCTCCCATTAAAGCACTCCATTTTATTGACAACAACATTCCATAGTGAGGAGGAATATCAACAACCAAGACACTCATTGTCAACACTTTGTTAGGACAAACAACCAACTTATAAGGCAAAGCCTTAATAGTATCAATGCTAGGGATTTCTCTTGAGTCCATTCCCTGACATCTTCAATGAGGAGTATCAAATTGTAATCCCATTGAGTTCACTATCTCTATAGACATAAAAATATTAGATGCTGCAAAATCTATCATATAATTTTTTAGCATCTTACCATTAAGAACCTAAGTTAGGAAAAAGGGATCAAAAACTCCTAAGGGATTATTTACATGATTTGTATTCAAATAAATCTGAGGTATCCTTGAAATCATTTCTTCAGACTCTTTTCCCTTGATTTTGGACTTTTCTTGTATTTTTTTCATATTTTCAAAACCTTATGATCTTTGAAATATTATTGAAGAAACACCATCTAGCAATGAGAGGACTTTCTCCTTATGTTTACCAATTCTCATCATTTCCAAAAAATGGAACTTTAATAGTCATTTGTGACAATAGATGCCCCATATCAACAAGGGGTATTTTACATCAAAGGATTCTTTTTTTTCAAGACTAATATTACCATCCTCAACTTGAATGGCCAAAGTTGGCTCTTCTTTATTTAATTTCTTATTGTCTATTCTAAGAGAAGGAGAAATTGTTTCTGGTGTTTTTTCTTTTACCTCATACACAATGTTTGAACCATTTGATTTGTTTGCATTTTTTACCTTTAACTTACTTACACTCTCAATAGATTTTGACTTTTCTTGTGGATGTGTAGTATCTTCTTTGGTCTCCTTGAAGAGGAAAGTAACTGATTTACTTTCTGAAACACCAACTATTATATTTCTCAAATGATAATTACTTCTTGTTTTGGTGACCAAATCAGCCATAATATATATTATTTCCTCATCAGAGGGTCTTCTCAATATTGTTGTGTCCTTACTATTCTGAGTATTACACCCTATATTATCAACCGCTTCTTCTTGTTCTTCATCAAGAAAAAGTTGTTGATCATATTCTTCTACTCTTCTTTGGGTGCCAAAGACATCATGATTCTTAATTTCATCATCAAAATTTACTTCAAGATATGGAGATGAGTAATTCATGACACAAACACTATCATCATATAACTTATTTCCCTCCTCTCCTTGTTCCTTATTTTCATATACATTCAGAGAAACAACACAATAATCAAGATTGTGTGGAGATTGACAAGTTTCACACCAATAATCCTCATTACACATGTTAAAAGAATTTCTTTGTAAAGGATCAGGGGTCCTATTATGATGCATGTCTTTCCTTTGTGAGTGAATAGGATTCCCATCCTTCCATTGGGTACTATAGAGAACATTTTGCATCTTTGGCTGCTGAATATAACTATTATGGGATGGCCTAATATTATTTGGAGCCCTATAATCTTTATTTTCTAATTCTTTTTAATTAATCTGAGTAAGCCTCCCATCTTCCCTTTTACCCATTTTCCCTGATACTCTCATATTTATTTATATATTAACATTTATCTTATAGGCTTCACTAATGCTTCTCAAATTCTTATATGTAAGATGATATCCTATTTTAGGATCAAAAGCATTTACATAAGTAGCCAGGCATACCTCCTCATCCAGCCCCATTTTTTGAAAAATCCTATGGATATCCTTTTGGCTCCCTAATTTGAATTTTTCTTGATATTGTTAAATTCATTCAACAAGAATCCTTTATTGGTCTTATCACCATATTGATCCTTAAATAAATCTATTAGTTCATCCATAGACCCTAGAGAACCATAAGATAACCCTCTAAACCATTCCCTAGCATCTTCAACTAATGATTGACAAAAAAAGTTTCATCAATACATCCTCATGTATGATGTTAAAATCATCCATGATATTAATAAACCTCCTTAAATTTTCCTCACAAGTTAAGAGGTTATTTCATGTGAATTTGGGAAGTCTATCTCCGATCTCATTTGGGAGTGCATTAGGATAACCAGGAATATCAATAAAACAAAATTTCTTATACCTTTCTACATGAAGTGACCTCCTATGGAATGTATAACCATTTTTGAAGGTATATGCTTTGGAATTTGATGTTGAGGTGTTTTTAACATCAGTATAAGAAGGTTGAGTAGATTTCCTGAGGAATTCAATCTTATTTTTCTTTTCTAAAGCAACAACTTCCCACTCTGCTTTTTCTAGCTTTATATCCAAAATCCCATTCTCCCTTTTGACCCTTTCAAAGTCAGTGTATCCTTTAAATACTTGATCCAATAGAATTGTGTGAATTTTGGGATCATTTATTTCAACACATGTCACCTTCTTTTTCCCCTTATCTTTAGGGCTTTGAGTAGTAACATTTTGGTGGGTGGTAGGTTTCTATTCATCCTTAGTTTTTTCAACATAATATGTTGGCTGTTATTTCAGCAATCACTTTTGTTTTTTCTTATTTTTATTCTCTTTCTTTCTTTTCTTTTTGATGACCCACTGCTCTTGGAGGAAAATATTATTTTCATCTTTATCTTTAGGGTCAGATTCTTCTCTCTCACTAGGATAATTGTTATTTTTATATGCATCCAATCCCATGTCTGGAGCTTCTTCATACTCTGACTGATGTAACACACCTAGGCTTGCTCTCTACCCTATTCTCCTCTAGGGTCTCCTTAGGAAAATTCACTTACCTGGTAGGGTTATATGCTCAACCCTACTCTCCTTAGGTATCTTCACACAAGATCCTAACCTTTCACCTAGAGTACACCAATTGCACTGATCAAGAATGCTCCATTCTACACACAAACTAACTAGGTCTTTCCTAGTCTTAATCTCCAAGAATTGCATAAATTCATCTTAGGAATAAAATACATGAAAGGATAGGTCATTCATACCTCCACTAGTTCCATTTTAACCACTACATACACCATTCACAAACATATAACAATCGAGTGCTTCAAAGTGCACCTTTCTCACCCAAAATAGGGCTACAATCCAATTAGGCCTTTTGAAGATAACTTGAAATTTTCCCACACAAGCCTCCAAAATTGTTTAGGATTAAAACACCCTTTATCAAGTACCTTGATATTTTCAAGATCTCTAATCCTAAATTTGTCTGTACAACCCTTCCTACAATCATGCCTAAAAATCAGGGTTTTAGGGATTATTGATAGTCTGGACAAAAGAGTGTTCTTCCAACACACAAAACAGCTCCTCCAATGTTCTCCTTCAATTTGGGGGTCTTTCATACATTACTCTATCCCTCCATGAGCTTTGGTTGAAGCCACCAATGCATTCAACCCTCCTTGCAGCATTTGCAATGTATCTCAGTCCCTAGCCATGCATAGCAGGCTCGCCTAGGGCATCATTGAAAAAATAGAAAAACTACTTTCTTGGGCCCCTGATTATTTAAAAATAATTTATACGGAGTCTCCTCACCCATTCCAAGAGCCCGTATAGATTGTATGATGGAAAGTAGAGTTAAGACTCCATTTGTCCAACCTGCCTGCTTCAGACCAGCGACAGGGCAAAACACAAAGAATTTAACTAAACCAATACAAACACTTCAAATTCACAAAATAAATCCACATAGAATATTAAAATAGTCTAAACTACATTAATCAGTGGCTATAGACTGAAATCTAATCCATCTAGCTACTATAATAATGAAAATTCACTAAAATTACTCTAAAATGCACACACATAAAATATTGTCTATTGTAAATGTTCACCAACCTTTCTTACACTTCTAGGAAGGACTCTTATACTTTTCCCCATCCCTAATATGATGGTTTCATACATTTACAATAACCATTTCATCAAAAATGCTCTTCTTGCATAATTATTGTCAATGTTGTCAATGACAACATTGACAATTTTGACAACTTCCCACAATTTTAAGAAATATGCTGTAAACTTTGATCTAAGACCATGAAAACATCATAATAGACTTAGGTAGACCATTCCTACCTCACTTAGGTCCTAAAACACTTTATTTATAAATTTGACCCCTATGTGCTTGATTCACACCACTGCCACAACATTGGCAATTAGGGTCCAATTTGGGACTTGTGTCCTAAAAGACCAAAAAAACATGAAAATACCTTCCCTATAGACCTAAAACACACCTTAGGAAACCACTAGACCTATTATTCAACTAGTGGTTTTTCTATAACCACTACAAGCCAAAATAACTCTAGAAGCTCTAGGTCACCAAAGAGCCTTACCTAGGTGCTCCTGCACCATACTCCCTCGCAAAGGGAAAGTCAAGTCACTCCTATAGACAATAAAGAGTCTGGAATGCTCAGCTTCTTGAAGTCAGATTCTGCAACCCACGAAGCCTCTGATTCAGGTCTATCTTTCCACTTGATAAGGTGTTTCATAAACACCTTTTGTCTAGTTGTCTTTTGCACTCTTGAATCCAAAACTCCCTCAGCTGTCAATTGTTGTTTGGTAGACACCACATCAGGGTCTACATCACTCTAAAATCCTTGATTATGTTGACAAATCTTAGTCAATGGGCCTTTAAACTAAAGTAGGTCCTAGACATTGAAAGTAGAAGAGATATTCAAACAAGAAGGTAAGTCTATCTTGTAGGCATTAGCCCCATATTTAGCTAGGAATTTGCATGGTCCTATTCTCTTGATCTAAAACTTAGTAGGGACTCCCTTCTACATTCTTGACTTGTTCAAATGAACCATAACATATTCTCCTACTTGAAATTGGATATCTTTCCTCTTCTCATCCACTTTTCCCTTCAACTTTTGTTGACTGTCATGTATAGTTTTCTTGACCTGCCATTCATACAACCCATCAGTTGTTTTGAATGCTATCTTCAACTCATCTCCCTCCTTAACCCTTATCTAATGGTAACCACTTTTCAAATCCAACTTGGTAAATTACATTGCCCCTCTAAGAAAATCCATAAGGTCTTCTATCTTGGGTATTGGAAACCTATATTTTATGGTGATTCTGTGAATTGCCCTTAAATAAGTACATAGCCGACATTTTCCACCTTTCTTTGATGCTAACACCATAGCGACTGCACATGGGCTGATTCTCTTTTTAATCAAGCCTTGGTCCAGTAATTCTTTGACTTGTCTAGCTACCTCTAATTTATGGTCAGGGGTTAGCTTATAAGCTACTTTATTAGGTAATGAGGCACCATATATAAAGTCAATTTGATGACTAATCACTCTCTTAGGAGGCAAAGTTGTAGGAGTCCCATCACTGACTATATCACTATATTTGTCAAGTATTTTTTAAATCTCCTTAGGTACTATCTCCTTAACTATCTTCTCTTCCTCCTTGGTCTTTAACAAGATGGCATAACCTACACTTGCCTCTTCCTTAATGTCTTTTACAAACACCTTCCCACTACAGAATATAACAGTAGGAGTCTTAGACTATGGCTCTTCCTCCTCCAATAAAGACTATATTTTAAATGTCTTTCCATTATTCTTAAAGGATATGTAATTCTCCTTTCCATGATATACTACCTCTCTATCATATTGTCAGGGTCTTCCTAACAATAACTGGCAAGCATCCATTGGTAGGATGTCACAAAGTAATTTATCCTTGTAGCCTGCTATAGAGAACTCTATCCATGTTTGTTCATTTACTAACACACTCTGTCCCTTATTAAGCCAAGTAACCTTATAAGGGTTAACATGGGGTATCTTGGTTAATTTCAGCTTAGTAACTACCTCCTTTGATATTATACTATCAGCAGATCCAGAGTCTACTATGACCTTGCAGACTTTTCTAAGGATCTTACATCTCATCCTAAACAATGCCCTCCTTTTCTTAGGCTCATCCTTCACTGGATGCCTAATTAATACCCTTCTAAACATCATATTCTCACCCATCCCAAATTCTATATGATCAACATCAGGTGCCTTGACACTAGAAGTGTCATCTTGAACATAAGCTACCCTCTTGTTAGTATTGGATTCAGTAGGCTTTTCAAGACACCTATATGTTGGATGCCCAGTCTAACCATAATTGTAGCAGTTCATATTTTAAAAATAGGAGTTTCTTCTACCTCCTCTTCCCCTATTGGATCCACTTTGATTACCTCTACCTCTGCCATAACCACCTCTTGGTGTGGATTCATTGGTGTGCTCTGTCAATCTTCTTTCACCTTGGCTGTTTTTTCACTGCCCCTACCTTGGTAACCTCCTCTCTGTCCTCTTTGGTCTCTACCTTTTCCTCTACCCTTCAAATTAGAGTCACTCTTCTTTCTATTCTTCTCTTCAACCTTGAGAGCTAGTTGTTGACATCTCTGAACAGTAGTGGGGGTCTACAAGCTAATCTCTTCTTGGATGTTCCACTTTAAACCACCTAGATACCTAGCCACTCTGATTGGTTCTTCTTCTTGTTTCTTTGACCTAAGACAAAGTCTTTGAAATTCCTCTATATAGGAGGCTACATCCATATCTTTCTGCTTCAATCCTTGTCTCCTTCTATGGAGTTGGATCTCATAATCTTCTGGTAAAAATTTCTCTTTCATCTTAGTTACCATTGCTTTCCAATTTTCTATAGGTTGCTTCCCAAGTCAAATTCTTTCATCCTACAGGTACTTCCACCATGTTAGGGCTGATCCCCAAAGCCTTGACTTAGCCACCTTAACCTTTTTTGCATCTGTTATGCCTTCACACTCGTAGTGATTCTCCATCCCTTCAATCGAATCCAACATTGTTTCAATATCCATTTTCCCACTAAACAATGGAATGCCTTCTAAATATTTACCACCCAATGTCTTGATGGCTTTCAATAATGGTTCCTGCTCCATCACAGGGTCTGATTTAGGGATAATATCATCCTCTTCAACCTTCTTCTTCCCTCTATCACTCATTTCACCTTCTCTACCTTGGTCTCTTGCATCCACTACTTCTTGTAGTTTTAGATTCATCTCTTCTTGGGCCTCTTCGAGGAGTCTATTCCTCTCCTTTTGTTCATCCATGTCCCTAGACAACTCTAACTTTGTCACCATGTCTGTGGAGCCACAAGATTCCACCTCTGACATATACAATCCCAAATCTTTTGGGGCTCTGATACCACTCTGATGTAACACACCTAGGCTTGATCTCTACCCTATTCTCCTCTAGGGTCTCCTTAGGCCAATTCACTGACCTAGTAGGGTTCTATACTCAACCCTACTCTCCTTAGGTATCTTCAGATAAGATCCTAACCTTTCACCTAGTGTACACCAATTGCACTGATCAAGAATGCTCCATTCTGCACGCAAACTAACTAGGTCTTTCCTAGTCTCAATCTCAGAGAATTGCATCAATTCCTCTTAGGACTTAACTCCATGGAGGGATAGGTCATCAAGACCTCCACTAGTTCAATTTGAACCCCTGAATACACCATTCACAAACATATAAAAATTGAGTGCTTCAAAGTGCACCTTTCTCACACAAAATAGGGCTACAAGCCAATTAGCCCTTTATCTATCATTTTTGAAGATAACTTGATATTTTCCCACACAAGCCTCCAAAAGGGTTTAGGATTCAAACACCCTTTATAAAGTATCTTGGGATTTTCAAGATCTCCAATCCTCAAGCTATCCATACAACCCTTCCTACAATCATGCCTAAAAATTAGGGTTTTAGGGCTTATTGATAGTCTAGACAAAAGAGTGTTCTTCCAACACACCAAACAACTCCTCCAACCTTCTCCTTCAAAGTGGGGTTCTTTCACACATTACCCTATCCCTCCATGAGCTTTGGTTGAATCCACCAATGGATTCAACCCTCCTTGCAACATTTGCAATGCATCTCAGTCCCTAGCCATGCACAGCAGGCTCACCTAGGGAATCATTGCAAAAATAGTTCAAAATACTTTCTTCGGCCCCTCCTTTTGTAAAAATAATATACATGAAGTATCCTCACCCATGCTATGATCCCGTATAGATTCTACAGGGGAAAATTGAGTTACGACTCCATTTGTTCAACCTGCCTAGCTCAGACCAACGACAAGGCAAAACGAAAAGAATTTAACTAAACCAATACAAAAACTTCAAATTCACAAAATAAATCCACAAATAATCTCAAAATAACCTACCCTACATTAATCAGTGGCTACAGACTGAAATCTAATCCAGCTAACTACTGTAATCAAGAAAATTTAGTAAAATTGCTCTAAAAGTGCACACATATAAAATATTGTCTATTCCAAATGATCACCAACCTTTCTTATAGTTCAAGGAAGGCCTCTTATACTTTTCCCCATCCCTAATCTGATGGTTTCAAATAGTTATAATAATTATTTCATCAAAAATGCTCTTCTAGCATAATTGTTGTCAATGTTGTCAATGACAACATTGACAATTTTGACAACTTTCCACAATTTTAGGAAATCCACTGTAAACTTTTTTCTAAAACCATGAACACATCATAATAGAGTTAGGTAGACCATTCCTACCTCTCTTAGGTCCTAAAACACTTTCTTTCTAAATTTGACCCCTATGTGCTTGATTCACACCATTGCCACAACATTGGCAATTAGGGTCCAATTTGGCACTTGTCTCCTAAAAGACAAAAAAAACTTGAAAATACCTTCCCTATATACCTAACACACATCTTAGGACACCTCTAGTCCTATTATTCAAATAGTGGTTTGGCTAGAACCACTACAAGCCAAAAGAACTCTAGAAGCCCTAGTTCACTAAAGAGCCTTACCTAGGTGCTCCTGCACCATACTCCCCCACAAAGGGAAAGTCAAGTCACTCCTATAGACAATAAAGAGTCTAGAATGCCTAGCTTCTTAAAGTCATATTCCTTAATCCTTGAAGCACCTGATTCAGGTCTATCTTTCCACTTGATTCCAAAACTCCCTCAGCTATCAATTGTTGTTTGCTAGACACCACATCAGGGGCTACATCACTCTGAACTCCTTGATTATGTTGACTGATCTTAGTTAATGGGCCTTTAAACTGAACTAGGTCCTGCACATTGAAAGTAGAAGAGATATTCAAATTAGAAGGTAAGTCTATCTTGTAGGCATTAGCCCCATATTTAGCTTGGACTTTGCATGGTCATATTCTCTTCATCTGCAACTTATTAGGGAATCCCTTCTGCATTCTTGACTTGTTCAAATGAACCATAACATAGTCTCCTACCTGAAATTGGATATCTTTCCCCTTCTCATCCACTTTTCCCTTCAACTTTTTCTGACTATCATGTATAGTTTTCTTGACCTTCTCTTGGATCTCTTTCATAGTGTGGATGAAGTCCTCAGCATGCCCACTATTGTACTCCCTTCCTCCAAGATCCGTAATCTCACAAACTCCCCTAGGATGCATCCCATGAACTATTTCAAATGGACTCCTCCCTGTCATCATGTTTCGACTGTCATTATAGGCATACTCTGCCTGAGGTATGACTACATCACATGTCTGACCATATTCTTTTGTTAGGTACCTCAATAGGTTACCCAACACGATATTTACCACCTCCGTTTGACCATTACTCTGAGGATGGTATTGTGATCCAAAAGATAAGTTTGTACCCAATATATTCCATAATGTTTTCCAAAAATGGCTCATGAACTTAACATCCCTATCAGATACAATGCTTAAGGGTAGTCCATGAATCCTTACAACTTCTTTAAATAACAAATAAGCAATGTGACTAGCATCACTAGTAGTCTTGCGTGGAATGAAATGCCCCATCTTGCTAAATATGTCAACTACTACATATATATTATCATAGCACTACTTAGTCTTTGGTAGATCCACTATGAAGTCCATGCTCACCCACTCCCAATGTCTTTTTGGGATAGGTAAGGGTTGATACAAGCCTACATTTCTGCTACCTCCCTTTTCCTTCATGCATACCACACACTATTCCACATATTTAGTGACATCTTTTGTCAACTTAGGCCAATGATAAAACCTTTGTACTAGCTCCAAGGTCTTGTTTACACCAAAGTGTCCACTCATAGATCCATTATGCTTTTCTTGTATGAGATTCATTCTCATAGAACCCCTTGGCACACATAACTAGTTTCCTCTGAATAACAGACCATTCTGCAATGTGAACTGAGAGAATTTTCTATGGAAGTGGTTCTGAAAATCATGGCACACTTGATATGCTTCACCAAAATCTTCATCTGCTTGATAGAGATCCTTAAAACTCTCTATGCCTATACTGTTCAACTAAACTTCTTGGAATAGAAAGAGTCTTCTTCTCATTGCATCAACAACTTTATTCAACTGACCCTTCTTATGCTTGATGGTAAATATAAAGGCTTGGAGATATTCCATCCATTTTAGATGCCTATTACTCAACTTCTCTTGTGTATTGATGTAGCTAAGGGTCTAATTGTCAATAAACACCACAAATTCCTTAGGTAAAAGATAGTGTCTCCACTTTCTTAATGACTGCACTAGAGCATATAATTCTAGATCATAAGAAGAGTATTTCTTCTTAGCTTCATTCAACTTCTCACTAAATAAGGCCACTGGTCTGCCCTCTTGACTTAACACACCTCCTACTTCTATGCCACTTGCCTCACATTCAATAGTGAATAACTTATCAAAACTAGGCAATGTTAGGATAGGTTGTGTAGCTACTTTCCTTTTCAACATCTCAAATGACTTCCCAGCTTCTAAGCTCCATCTAAACTTATCCTTACTTCCACCCTTAATAGTTTCCAACAATGGTGCACATATACCACTAAAATTCCTAATGAACTTCCTATAAACTTGAGCTAGGCCATGGAAACTCCTTACCTCAGTTGCTGATGTAGGTGGTGGCCAATTCAGTATAGCTGACACCTTGTTTTGGTCCATCTTGAAGGATCTGTTGGATACCATAAATCCCAAGTACACAAGCACTTGTTTGAGAAACTCACACTTATCCAAATTAATGTCTAGTTTCTCTTCATGCAACTTCTTCAACACTGATTCAAGATGCTTGATGTGGTCTTCCTTTGTTCTGCTATAGATCAATATGTCATCAAGATAGACCGCCACAAACTTACCTGTGAAGTCCTTAAGCACTTCATTCATGAGCCTAATAATAGTGCTAGGAGAATTTGTGAGGCCAAATGGAATCACAAGCCATTCATACAACCCATCAGTTGTTTTGAATGTTGTCTTCCACTCATCTCCCTCCTTAACCCTTATCTGATGGTAACCACTTTTCAAATCCAACTTGGTAAAGT